>CM074723.1:116118356-116250856 GCA_037306005.1 Rhinophrynus dorsalis | reverse complement strand
TTGAGAGATATTAGCATATAAAGTTCCCCCTCCCTCTCCTTGTCCTGACGTCAACGTCTAGCTGACAGCAGGAGATCCCAGTCCTGGGACCAGCCGGCGGCTCATCAGCATAGCAGAAATCGCGACATTGGAAAATAATTACTTCATTGGAAAGGTCTACAAAGTGTGCCTGGTTTGCAAGCACAGTTTGTAGACCATTCTAATGAAGTAACTATTTTCCAGTATTGCTATTGCGGCTCTGCTGAAGAGCCTTTTCATGTTGGCCAAGACGGATCTACTGCTGTCATCAGGAGAAGGGAAACTTTACATGTGAATATCTCTCGAACCATAAAGGTTTGAGAGATAGGATTTGTGCCATATAATTTATTTTTTTAAACACTACAAAACACAATTTTTTTTTTATGGGACAGTACTGTCCCTTTAATTTTTGAAAAAATAAAAATTATCCAAAATTATTTGTTAGTGGCACACAGTGGCATTTAAAGCTAATAAGGTTCTGTGTATGGCCAGTATTGTGTGTTATGAATGATTCTAGGCAGAGCTCACACATGGGACCATTTCTGACAGCATAGCAAGTGATGTTTAGCCTCAAACAGAACTAATAAATACACTAGAAAGTAATATAAAGTGCCATAATGTGTCATCAAAATATATAGGTCAGTCTCTCAAAAACTATATATTTTACAGAAAAAAATAACCAGTACAACATGTAGACAGATTTTAATTCTCTGTAAAACACACTAAACTTGTCTTAGGGCCGTATGGAGGAGTTCTGGGGCAAACCATTTGTACCATAGGGGAGAACTACAAATTCCCATTGATTTAAATGGGGATTTTAACCCCTTGAATGCTAGAGAGGACTCCAATGCATTGCGAAGCATAGTTGTACAAATGGTTTGCCCTAGAACTCCGCCATTTTTCTTTTGAACATTCAATCCTTAATGTGACAAGTCCAATTTAATATTATTATTAGCATGATAATGCAGGTGTAAAAACCCTGCATTGTTTTTTGGGGGGTTGGCTTTGGGTTTTTTTTTGCTATGCAGTGCATTAATCTGGCACAAACCACAGACCATGAGGAAGGGCAGCTGTCTATGGAAGATCAGCCCCCCCCCCAGTAGGGTTGAAAATCTTCTTGTCATGTCTACTGCTCCTGCATGAACAGGCCTATGGCAAATGGTGAGTATATGGGCGTGTGCAGTGGAACGGTAGAACAGTCAGCTTTGCAAGACCCCAAACACATTTTTGGAGTTTCAGTTATCATTTGTTTGCATTTTAACCAGATCACATGATGTCCATTCAGATCACATAACATCCAAACAGATCACCTGATGTCCCTTTAAAGAAAAAGAGCAGGTTTGCATACCCTCTGGGCCTTACTTATCAAGCTAAAGAAATACAATTGTGATACAATGCAAACCTCACCATAGGGGGGAAATTAATCTTCTTACTGATTAAAATAGGAATTACAACCCCTTGAATGCTAGAGTGATCTCCATCACGTAGCTCTGCAATATCTTGGAGACCTCTTATTCAGAAGGTTAAAGCCCTCATTTAAATCAATGAAAAGTTGCAGAATGATATCTCTTTAGCTTGATAAATAAGAACATCAGTGTCATTCCCTGTCAATGACACTACTTCTCTGTACAACGTGTGTGTGTGTCTGTGACTGTGTGTATATATGAGTGTGTGACTATGAGTGAGTATACTGTATGTGTATATGAGTATGTGTTTGTATTTGTGTGTATGTACATGTATCTGCATATATGTGTTTGTGTATGTGAGTGTGTGTGTATATATAATCATCATCCTCTTCAGCTGTTGTCAGTTCACTGCAGGATGAAGGCCTCCTCAGCCAACCTCCAACAACTTTAATCCTGTGCCTTTTTGTTGCCCATGTGTACCAACAAATTTGGTAATATCATCTACACATCTTGTCTTTGGTCTTCTACTTGTCCATTTATTATTGAGTGAAATCCATTCCAAAATGTGTTTGGTCCATCTGCTATCAGGTCTTTTTGTTATGTGTTCTGCCCATTTCCATTTCACATGCTTTACTCTTTCAAATACTTCCTGGACCTTTGTTTGCTGACGAATTCATGCACATGTTTTTCGGTCTCTTTTTGTTATGTCTAGAAATCGACTCTCCATACTTCTCTGTGTAAGTTTTTGTATGGCTTTGGCATTCAGTGTCCATATTTCACAGCCATACATAAGGACTAGGAGGACACTTTGGTCAAAAACCTTTTGCTTGAGGAAGAGTGGTAAATTTGTCTTAACCCTTTGAGTGCCAGAGAGGTATCCAACATATTGAGTGGGTACCTCTCTGGCACTCAAATGGATAAAAACAGTATTACTAAGTTTTCCAAAAGCTTTCCATCCCAATTTTATTCGACACTCAGTTTCTATTATAGTGTTTCCATCTCTTGACACTTCCTGTCCTAGGTAAACATGCTTGTCCACATCTTCTAGTTCTTGTCTATCTACTGTGATTTTCTTTGATATGGTGAATCTGTTAAACATGACTTGCGTTTTGTTGATATTTATCTTCAGACCAACATTTTTGCTTTCCTGTTGTAGCTCTTCAATGCATTATTGCAGTTATTCAGGACTACTGGTAAAAACTATGATATCATCTGCAAAACTTAAGTGATGTAGGTCATCTCCATTGACCTTAAGTCCTTTTTTGTCCCAATTTTGTTTGCTGAAAATTTATTGCAAAGAAGCAGAAAATAGTTTTGGGGAGATTGTGTTTCCTTTTTCTATGTCTATGTGGACTATATCATTATTGGCCTGTATTGATCCAGTTGCATTTTCTTATATTGATTGCAGGAGACTGATGTAAGCTCTATTTATTTCTTGGTTGATCAGGGCATTGGTTATTGCTTGCTTTTTCACTGAGTCAAAGGCCTTTTTCTTAGTCAATGAAGACTATGCATAATGGAAGGTTGTATTCATTATGTTGCTCTATAACTTGTCACGATGTGGTCCATTGCACTGAAACAGCTCCTGAAGACTGCTTGTTCCTTAGTTTGTCCCACTTTAAGTATTATGTCCATTATTCTTGATAGTACCTTTTTGATAACCTTGCAGACCACTAGCAATAGGCTTATTGGTTGGTAGTTTTTTAGATTCACATTATATCACATTTTTTGTGCAGTAGGATGACTTCTACAATTTTCCATGTTTCTGGTACTTTTCCAAGTAGTAGGCATTTTGAAAGTAGTATAGCTTGGTCTTTGAATAAGGGTTGACCTCCTGCTTTCCACATTTCAGTAGTAACTTTATCAGCTGCTTTGCTATTTTTCATTGATTTTATTGCAGCTTCTACTTTGTCTACCAAAACATCTGGCCCAGCTTCAGCCTCTGGCACTGCATTCAGTTGTTGTCCTTCGTTCTTATAAAGAATTCAATAAAATTCTTCAACTTGATTTAGTATTTGTTGTTTCATTTTATGCTGTTGTACATAAATGTATAAACAAGAAAAATATGTAAAGAATGTCACTGTAAGTATATTCAAGTATATTTGTTTATACAATTCATAAAATAGACATAAATGGATACCCATATAACTGAAAATATAAAAACATATATACTATGTCTTAAAAGTGCTTTCCTGTTGACCACTGTTGTTTTAAAGTTCCGTATTGTGGATTCCACTGGTATGATGATAGTTACCCCAAAGGGTTAAAACTGGTAATTTATTTTCACCAGCTACAGTCTACGTTGCTGTTGTGTCTAATTTTATCTATTTCTCCAGTCTATAGTGGTTACTTGCGGGCGGATAGATGTACTTTCCCCCGTCCCTTTATGTATATTGTCCACTTTTAACTGCCGGCAGAGGTATGTATGTCTCCCTGCTTTTTACTCACTCTCTCCCGTCTCTGTTGTCCATTATTTGCGGGCAGAGGTGTTCTCTTTGATCCGGCTGTAGTGGTGAATGTGTCCTGGCTGGGACAACTTTATGTTTCCCCAGTGAGATTTTCACAGTTATGGCTCCTTTATCAAGTTGTTATCATGAAAAGTCTTTACAGCAGGCACTTATTCTCAGGTCAATCACGAAGATAAATTTAAGTTAAGTAGAAAAAGAGGTAATAGAGCAGGAAAAATAAAAAATACATAGGTTCACAGTTCAATACTAATTATGACCAAGTGGAGTTACAGAACATTGGAATGTATAATTTATCAGACTGTCAATTCACTGTTGAAGAAATTGCGGTGATAAGTAAAGGGTTAAAATTTGTACTTCTGTTGTTCCTAATAAATTTGAATTGTTCTTGAACCTTAATAGGTTTACTAGATTTCTGACTTTAAAGAAACATAATCTTAAACAGGATCTTGAGGGTCTTGGTAGTGAGTATACACTACTAGATCCTCATGATACATTTATTGATAGTGATTCTACCCGGGTCTGTGAACCATCCTTCGTACATACACCATATAAACTCAAATCAGTGTTTTAGCCTTATCAGGATAAAGGACCCCACATTGAAAGTTTTTGTTATCTTTTTCTGAAGGATTTCAAACAATTGTGTAGCCAAGATCAATATAAATGTAATAGATATATAAAATCCAGCAATATGACTTACAAAGAGAAAATTGTTTTGAAATCTTTGAAAGACAATGATCAAATGTATATCTCTGAGGCAGACAAGGGTGGAGCTACTGTTATCCTGAATTATGCAGATTATGTTGATGAACTAAGCGACTATTGGCGTGTACAGATACTTATATTTTGTTAGAACAGGATCCTACAGAGAAATGTTTTAGTTCCCTGCAGCTCTTGGTGGATGAAGCATACTAACAGGGAATTATTTATTGTGGAGAAAAATATTTTCTAGTGGTTAACAACCCTAGAATACCATATTTTTTATTTAGTTCCCAAGATACATAAATCACTAGACAATCCTCCAGAGCGGCCCCTCATAGCATGGAGGGAATGATCTCTCATTTGTCCCAGTATATCGATTATTTCCTCCAAAAGTATGTAGTCCAACATCAGTCATATGTGAAAGACACATAACATATTTTACATATTTTGGTCAACATACCATGTAGGGATGGATATATATGGGCCACAGTAGACGACTGCTCTTTGTATACTAGTATCGATCATAATAAGGGTCTAGAGACTATACTCCACTTTCTTCACTTGGAAGAAACACTACCAGAACTGCAAAGGGAATTTCTTATTGATAGTATAAAATGTATTCTCTATAATAACTACTTCCAGTTCCAAAACTCTTTCTACCTGCAGGTGAGAGGAGCCTCCATGGGGGCCAGCTTCCCCCCCCCCCCCCGAGCTATGCTAACCTCAACATGGGATATTGGGAATTGACTCATGTGTGGTGGGTGCAGCTGGGGGCAAATCTGGTCTACTATGGGAGGTTTATTTATGATCTATGTATTTGGCAGGGCAGTGCCCAGGAGCTGGAGGCATTTATTCAAAGCATCAATTTTAACGAACTAGGATCATCAACTACCTAGGACATCAGTTCACATCTATTTGGATCTTTCACTAATATCTGAGGAAGGAAAGGTTGTCACCAAAACTTACATCAAACCTACTAGTGTCAAGAATTACCTGCACTATATCAGTTCTCATCTTAAGCGTTGGGTGACCAACATACCAAAGGGGCAGTTTTACTGTATGAAACACAACTGTAGTAGTCAGGTGGATTATGACACACAGAGTAAACAACTAACAAAAACATGTATTCAAAAAGGTTATCCTAAAGAACTATTGAAATGCTTACCTTCAAGTATCTGTGCAGGATAGAAATGCCATACTGTGTCCTCAAACTAAAGTAAAAAAAGATAAATCACAAAAACATGATAAACCACACTTTATCACTAAATATAATATATCTCACCATGATATTAGAAAGATATTGGATAAATATTGGCCAATACTATTGGAAGACCCTTTATTAAGTGAATGTTTTTCTCCTAAACCAAACATTATATTTACTAAAAGAAAAAAGAAAATAATATAAAGATAAATAGTGACAAAACAAAACATTTTCTACATACTAATGGAGTGTTTTGATGTGGGATGATTCACTGCATTACTTGTGGGCACATATCACACAAAACAAAACAATTTTTTGATGCTAAGGGTCACAATATATTAATACAAATCATCTGTACAATCAGCCTGTAATCGTGTTTATGTAATATATGGTATCACATGTCCATGCAAACTACAATATATTGGGCGTACCAAAAGAAAACTAAAAGATAGGTTCTTAGAACACAGATGGGCTATACTATCTGGAGACAACAAGTACCCATTGGCTAAGCACTATGGGGAGGTGCATGGCAGATCTATGGATAACACAATAGTCCTTCCATTGGAATATATCCCCCTAATTATAAGGATGGTGAGAGATTTAATAAATTAAGCAAAAGGGAAACATATTGAACATATAATTGTGATACTATGTTTCCAATAGGACACAATAAAAAGTTGGACATCTATATGTTTATATAAATCTTTGCTATGCCAACATTTACATAGACTCTAATATGGAGTTAACAGATATCCCTGATGAAGTATCCTTAGTGATACGAAACGCGTTGAAAGCTATAGGCCAGAGAGCCACAGCACCTCAAGCTCCTTATCTTCATCCACTTCTTTTATCCATTTTCCACTATTGCTTTAATACGATCGGCTGTTTCCTTTGCCCTCTATTACCATTGGGGTGAATCCGGGACCATCCGCATCGAGAGAGGTCAGTCTCCTAATAATATTGCTGGAGCAAGAGTCAGGAGAGAGTACTTGATTACAAGTGACCCTGCCCGCGGCACCATATATCCGGGGCACCCTACATCCAGAAGAAAAATTTAAATCAAATCAATATTTAGGTACGCTTGTACACAGTTGTTAAGGAACTTGGCAGGTAGGTTGTTCCAAACATCTTGGAGAACTAACCCCAGTTCTTCTATGGATTTAGGCAACCTCAGTCGCTTCTCTCTCTTCATGTAATCCCAGACAGACTTGAAGAAATCCTCAATTTAAATGTAGCTTTTAACCCCTGAATGTTAGGGATATCTCCTAAGAATTGTGAAACAATATGCTGAAACCTCTCTAGCTTTCAAGTAGGTAAAATCCCTATTTAACTGAATGGGGATTTTTATTTGTGTTTGATCATGACTAAGTGCCGTTGTGGTGCGAAATGCGTTGATCTCTGTTATCACCTGTAAACTTGCCGTTTCCTACTCTGTAAGTCTTATCACCTATCTGCTCAGAATCTCATGGAAGCAGGTATGATTTTAAATATTGCAAATAAAGAGTTGCTGATTTTAAGATACGGAGTATTGTATGCATTTCTGCAAGAGAAAGGAACAAAAATCAGAAGTGGTGCGATCTATTGTGTGTTGTTGAATTTTTATTTGTCCCCAATAATGCACTTGTTTTTCCCCAGAGTGACTCCAGGAGGGAGATGGACTAAGGCATGATAAAGAGGTGTTAAAGTGGAGAGCTTCTCCAGTGATATCACTTCTCCAATACCTATGTTATTCTATGGAACTTATTCTCTAAGATTTCTCAAGTGGGAGATATGTTAGTGCATAGGCTTCTCAGAATAACAAAGCAATTGGAAAAGTTTTCACTGGAGAAGTTATATCTTCTTTATCACACCTTAGTGCATAAACCCCCATTCTAAGTTGTGTTAGTACATCAGTCTCTATCTATAATCTCTTATATTAGAGATGTGTATGCATTGCTGTATGTAGGATTGTAGGAGGAGGGAATTAAAGTGAAGAAGGGGGAGGAGTATGACTAGGGAGATAGCAGAGGAAGATTGGTCTAAATGAGATGGGTCATGGGGGAAGGGAGAACAAGTCACAAAGTTCAAATACTCTTGTACTTGTAAGTAAACAATACATAAACATGCACCTTTGCTCTCTCTATGTTTGGGATGAAGAATGCAGATGTACTAATAATTCGCAGGACAGTACACTCTATTGCTAAATTCTGGTTTCTGTTGTTCATACACACTAATGGTTCTCAACTGCATTGCAAGGGTGAAACCATTTGGTTTAATATTATATCTCTGTGGATACCCAACAGTGAACGCCTTCAGACCCTAAAGAGGTATCCAACACATTCACCTCTTTAGCGTCAAGGTGTTAACACATTATTGACCTCAAATATGTTTAAATTCTGGTTGGTACCAGTGACCTAAAGTGCATCAGTCACCTTAACATATGATTAGTTCATTTTAAAGAGAACTAAAAATTGCTTATATGTTGTAATAGCCATTTGGTTGTAATGTTAATAGTTTTTGGGAAATCAAGGTTTGTTTTGTTTCCCTGCCCCATTACTGAAATGTATTCCATGGAACCCCTTTAGCTACCTCACGGAACCCTAGGGTTGCACAGAACACATTTGAGAACTTCTGATATTTAGAACCGTTACTGATATACAGTAACATTACTATCTCATCCCTTTAATACTAACCCCTTATGATACGGCTGAAGGACTGCATAGGCAACATTACCACCCTCGTGAATGGGTGAGCAGACATTTGCTTTTAACTCAGCATTTGATGGACATGAACTCCCATCATCCTCAGCCAACTAAAGAGGGTATTGAGAATTGTAGCCAAAACAACAACAACTGGAAAGCTGACTTCCCACCATACCTTATGACTGCAGTGATTCATATGCAGCCCCACAGCATGCTTTTTTCATAATGGGTCAGTATTAAAAAAGCAGCTATCTCCAGGATATTACCCTAGTTCATAGAGTGTCTATGTAGACCTTTCACACAACCTGCAAAGCTTATGGCTAAGAACAACATAGTTCAGGGCTTCATTCCAGCCGGGGAGGGAGCAGTTTTCTGACTCCCCCACCCAAAGGATGACTACACAGAGTCTGCTTCCAATGGGCAATGTGATAATTGCCCAAAACCCTATAAGGAACAGAGGGGTTAGTGCAACTCATTGCTTCACAATATATTGCACACCAATATTAAATGGATGAGGTTTCAACTCTCTTGAGGAACGCTTTTCACATCCATAAGGCAATTGCCCTACAGTCATGCAGCTGAATTCATTATCTGGCTTTGATATAAAAAATGTAAAATGTAACCTATGAAGAAATTGGAAATAAATGCAGTGATAAAATAATGCCCATCCCTACCTGGGGTACAGAGGGTGCGGATGTGATGGAACACTGAATCCAGGGGACCCATTGGTTCTGCACAATCCTGAGATTCCTTACAATCTGAGATCATGACACACGGTCACTGCTACTAAGTTCAATAAGAATCACATTAGTAAGCCTCTTTCCTTTCCTTCATTTAACCTTTGAGCACCAAAGAGGTATCCAGTGCACTGTAAATCAATATTTTGGACACCCTTCTGGCAGTAAAAGATTTAGCTCCTAGCATGTAGGTCATAAATCATGCATCATGGTGCAAACAGATTTCCTTTCAGTCTTTGCCAATTGCACAAAGACCTAAAGATCCTCTGGTGGAGAACTGAAACTCGGGGCTGTCTCAGTCTCTGATCCAAACTTGCTCTGGAACATTAAATGAGGTCTGTGTCAGAATGCGTTATTCAAATGTGTTCCAGAGCCTGTAGCTCAATGCCACACAGTGCTGTGTTGCATTCCCCATAGACCTGTGTCGTGTTATCAAGCTTGAAACAGCTGGTCTATATGAGCCTGCATTGAATAGAATAGGACAGGAAATTATCCTGCGCAATGCACCTAATATGCACCTGGGGGAGGGAATATGGGCTCTCTTTACAGACCTCCATTGTGCCCCCCCTATTGATTGAGATTACAAAGCAACCCATACTCCATCAGCAGGTCATCATCAAAGGAAGAAGATCTGCCAGTGGGGAAATTATTGCATGATAGTTGCCCTTTAAATAGCCCGTACTTTATGCTACAATCAGTAAAAATCCTTTATTTATATTCTGAGTTAAATCACAAAAATTTAAAAATATTAAACCCAAACAAATTCATCCCCTCTTCCAATATAGAGAATATAGCAGGTCAGACATTATTCTTTTTTGTATATTTACTTTCTCAGGCTGAAAATCTAGTGTTAAATATGAATATCTATGGGGGCAGCCATTCCTGCCTTAGCATAGTAATCTTGGTAACATAGAAACATAGAATTTGACGGCAGATAAGAATCGTTCGGCCCATCTAGCCTGCTAATTTTTTGTAAAAACCTCAAACTGTATTTGGTCTTGTCTCATGTCCAGGACAGCCTTATGCCTATCCCATGCATGCTTGAATTCCATAAACTGTTTTAACATATACCACTTCTTCTGGTAGGCTATTCCCAGAGCTGGCGACACCTATAGGCGAGGTAGGCGCCGGCCTAGGGCGCACATCTACTGGTGGCGCTGAGCCACATGCCCTTAGCGGCTGCTGTGTGTAGGAAGAGAAAGAGGCGCTGCTAGGGTGACCACGTCACATGTAATGCCTCAACAACTTTCAGTTAAACTGGCTTCCTTCCCTAGTTCCCTTACCCCATTGAGCCCTCAGCCATGTTGCTCACGTTGCAGCGACTCTGGCTACATGTGCGCAGCACATCATAAGATAAGCGCCATGGAGCACACATTGAAATCCACCCTTGCCCTCCTCAGTAGAAGCAGAGTGAGTGAGCACTCTGTGCAGCAATGTCAAGTGAATCAGAGCGGGAACATACTAACGCCATCAGACAGAGACTGTCAGAACCTCTCACTAGGTACTCTTTACCTCAGAGCTTATGTTACTGTTTTGTATCCAAATTCCACTTGTACGTTAAGAGCTTTATGTAAACACAAGAGGAGAAAGAGAAATATTACTAACCCCTTTTTACATAACCAAATTCAAGACACAGCTCAAGTTATGCATTAATTGGGTTATGTACTTCTCTTTGGCATACAAGGGGTTAATCCTTACATTAGGTTACATACAGCTCTCTTTCGCACAAGGGGCTAGATCCATACATTGGGTTACATACCACTCTGTCATACAGGGGATTAATCCATACATTAGGTTACATACAACTCTGTGGCATCCAAGGGGTTAGTCCATGCACTGGTTTACATACAGCTCTCTCTTAGATAAGAAAGAGCTGTATATAACCCAATGTGTAGATTAACCTTTTGTAAGAGCTGTATGTAACCTAATGTATGGGTTAACCCCTTGGATGCCACAGAGTTGTATGTAACCTAATATATGGATTAATCCCCTGTATGACAGAGTGGTATGTAACCCAGTGCATGGATTAACCCATTGTATACCAGATTTGCAACAAAAAAATCTGTTAGGCATAAAAGGCGCTAAGTTAACAATCATTAAAAGAGGTGGGTCATAAAGGGTGGAGCCAAGGGGGCAGCAAAATTAGGTTTTGCGTGGGTGGCATAAATCCTTGCACCAGCACTGGCTATTCCACTTACCTACTACCCTCTCAGTAAAGTAAAACTTTCTTACATTACATCTAAACCTGTGTCCCTCTAGTTTTAGACTATGGCCTATTGTCCTAACATTTTTACTCCTTTGAACTATACTTCCCTCCGGCACTTTGTTGAATCCCTTCATGTATTTGAATGTTTCTATCATATCCCCTCTCTCTCTTCTCTCCTCCAAGCTATACATATTCATATCCTTTAGTCTATATTGGAGAAGGGAAGAGAAAGAGGGTATACTATAGAAAAATTCAAATACATGAAGGGATTCAACAAAGTACAGGAGGAACGTACATTTCAAAGGAGTAAAAATGTTAGGACAAGAGGCTGTATTCAAAAACAAGAGGGACACAGGTTTAGATGTAATGTAAGAAAGTTTGGTATCTCTCTCTGAAGTGATTGCAAGATTATTTAGAATTGGGAAGAGATAAGGTAACTGTCTTTCTGAAGACAATTCTCATGTATGCTAATTTCAGTAAATAAACTGCCTTAGTTCTCATTTCTCGTTGCAAAGAGCTAAAGCAAAATAAACTAAAATGGTACCTGAATAGGACCATCTACACATGAATTTAAAAAAAAAAAGCAAGGATTGTATTTTAGCGATCTAGGCTAAAGTAAATCATTTTTGAAGATGCTAGCTTAGGTACATGAAATGTAAAAGTATATCAACCAGTTGACTGCCAACCTATTAGGAAGTATATACTCCCCTTCTCCAGGTCCCAGACAAAGGCGATACATATAAATATCAGTAAAATAATATGTAATGCACATAGCATCAGCACAGACAAACTGGATGTTATCAGTCTTTAATATAAAGTGATGATGCATTAGTAGGGGGTTTAATGGTCAAAATCCCATCTACAGAAGGAAACATCAGACAACCCTTTAATTGGTTATAGTGAGCGTTGTTGTGGATTGTTACAGAAGATGAACAGTACTCAGGTTTGACATGATTTTTCAGTAGCAGATAAAAAGGGAGTGAGAATTAGAATTGTCATCCTATTATTTAATAGGAAAAAAACAAGCAACAAAAAATACAATACAGCTGTTAACCATCATTTCAGTGCCAAAGGGACGTGAAATACAATGCATTGCATACCCCTCTAGCACTCAGATGGTTAACGGAACATTAGTGCCACCGGTAAGTCAGTATGCACAAAGTATTAAGGGTTTTTTACTTGGCCAAGATGCATTGTTGTATTGGCTTATTCATGATGTTCCTGACTAAACTTAAATAATGTATTTTAATCTATATTTATGTGTATAAATTTATTTTAATTACCTTTTTAATGAGTCTGCTACTCACTTTAGTGTGGGTGAGGTTGTTGCACTTAAAAAATCAAAACGATCAAAAGATAAAAATTGCTCTTGATTGAAACGGTATGTTACAACATCCCCAGAGATGCATGTAGATGTTTCTACACAGTGAAATGAATGCACCATATTGCATGCATCTCTTACTCCTCAGTGAAAGTGTTTTGTTAAAGGGATAGTAATACTTAGTTTTATCTTTATTTTATTTTGTAGGCATTAAAAAACCATGAAGAACGATATAAGTCTTATCTTTCAAACCTTTATGGTTTGAGAGATATTCACAAGCAAAGTTTCCCCTCCCGCCCCTTTTACCTAGTGCAAGCCATCTCTTCTCAGATGTGGAATCTGGTTGTAAGACCAGACAGATAACAGCAGGGGACAATCTTCTTCCTATGAGAACAATGAAGGCCCTGTCCCCCTTGACAAGTTTTTCGGGTTTTTCCCTTATCTTAATTGAAGATTGTCCCTCTCTGCAGTCTACCTGGGCACCTCCCTTCTGATCTGGCTGAGCAGTGTTACATCAGTAAAAGGGGCGGGAGGGGGACACTTTGTCATTGAATTACTCTTGAACTACAACTCTGACAGAATTGAAATAACACTCTCCAAAGTCCAAATAATATGATGATTAATTAGAGCTGCTTTTATTATGAAACATTACTATCCCTTTAAGCTTGTTTGGTAGCACCTTGGGCACATTGTATCCTACTCAGTCCCTCTTCCATATCTCACATTCCGTGCTGTCATCTTCATCTTACAATTCAAATCACCTCCACATACTGCTCTCCTCCCAACCACATCCCTGTGACCAAACGAAAACTGGAAGAATTGGAGTAAACCAGCTGCACTACAATGGAGAGATAAAAAATCCCTTGCCTTTCAATTTAGCGTTTTAAATCCCTTGAATACTATACTAGACAGGCCTTTAGTGCATTATAAAGAAACTAGTTGAACAGCCCGTTACACGGGCCACAGTGCCACTGCCACCCAGTCGTGGGGCAGTCACGCTCGGTGGAGACTGCCCACGTCGCGGCTGATACAGAGCTGGACGCTCCTTCGGAGAGCTCAGCTCTGTATCAGCCGCGGCGCGGGCAGTCTCTACTGCGCATGACTGCAGCACACGCAGCAGTGTGTACTGCGCATGTCGGGCGTTACACACGATTTAGCAAATTATTATATAGGATTATTTAGAGATCTCTTTATCATTCATGGGGTTAAAAGCCACAGTTATATAAATGGAGATGCAGGAGATTTGTCTCCATCCTCTGTAATGAAGTTAGCTTGCCCCAGTTTTCATTTGAAAGCAAAGCACTTAAATACCTTCTGCCTCTCATTTTCACTTTTAACCCTTTGAGTGCCAGATGGGTCCATAATTCACTTTATATCCTCTTGTATTTCAATGGTTAAACCATTCCCCCTTTCTATTCCTTCTTTGTGGGGATATTTCCCCTAACTCTTGCCACATTCCCATTTTCTAATGACCTAATTCCTGATTAACTAAATCATTCCATCCCCATATATCCACCCTATGAACCTCATCTATATGTCACCTCTCCCAGCCTTCCCTCCTCCTGTGCACTCAGGAATGTGCAATGAGCTCACACCAGTCCATGATATATCCTCTTCTATCTCTGAACCTTTTTGCCATCATGAAAACCTGGCTTACCTCTACAGATGCTGCCTGACCTGCTCTTCTAGCTTATGGTGGCCTATCATCCATTCATACCATAGACCTAGAAAAAGACAAGGAGGTAGTGTTGGCATCTTACTTTCCTCACAGTGTACTTTTCTCATTACCTCTCCTCTACAGATCCACAAATTCAAATAATTTGAAGTTCACATTGTCAAACTATTTTATCCATTTTTCTCTTAGTGTTGCCATTATCTATCACTTGCCTTGGTTCCATCTCTCAGTTGATGAACAACTTCTCTTCTTTACTTTCTTACTTCATTTTCCCTGATATACCTACCATTATCACAGGACAGTTCAATAGCTCTATTGATAAAAGAGATTGTAACGCTTAATTAATGTAAGTTAATGTATTAATGTAATTATTAATTTAATTATTTAAGTTAATTTATTTATTTTTACCTCGTTGCATTTTAAAGGTTTAAAGATGTCGGTCACACACTTTAGTAACATCTACATTTGGAGTTATTTGTTTTTTTAACTCCTCACCTTTCCCTGATGTCAGCCTTTACCCCTAGTGAGAGGTTACCATCGTAATCTGCCCCGGCCACACATTTACTCAGAGACACTTGTCTCTGTGTCAGCAGTTTAAATGTCTCCTGCTCAGTCATTGAGGTTTAGTCTGTGAACAGAAGGCATAAGAAATACTCATGCAGAGACAAGTGTTTCTGTGTGAGTGTTCATCAGGTGGATTGCCTGGCAACCAGCTGGCTGACCAGTGTGCTAGTTTTCAGTAGAAATGGCTGACATTAGGGAATGGGAGGGAAGGGGTAATTTATAAAACTAAATGCATCCAAATTTAGAGATTTTTAAAGAATATGATTTACACCAATCATACTGTTTAGTACTTTACAATGTAATGACACAAAAAAGTCACAAAAAATAAATGTCATAAATGGGGTACATTTATGAAAACATTTCCATGCTGTTTTTTTCTCCCCTGGTATAGTTTGCCTGCTTCAGACTTGCTCATCTTTTTCTTTCTGCATAAGTCAAAGCTCTGGGAACCTCTCAATATGTTGAACAGCCCAGCCATAGACCCATGCATTCTCTTAATAGTAGAGATGAAGTAAGATAACATCTGTAGATGTTTATTTATCTCAGGTTGGTAGAAATAAAAGTAATAAACCAAAGGAAATCAAGCAAAACTAAAGCAGTCAGAGCCATCGAATACAAACTGGCAGCTGTAAAATATTAAACAGAAAAGGACACATCACTGCTAAAGACTGTGTTTAAAGGTTAATAGGATTATAAAAGCGTAATGATAGTATCCCCTGCAAGATATATGACCCCATTCTCATTTTTAGGTGTTTGCTTCCAGTAAACAAAAACCCTTTTCATTTAACCCTGAAAACTACATAGTGTAAAGTGACCAGGTTTTCTGAGAGCTGATGCACAAATGGTAACACGAGGGCCGGATCTGCCAATAGGCAGACTAGGCAACTGACTAGAGCTCCAAATTTTGAGAGGCACTTCAGCTGTGCTGGTAATGCCCACATTCTATGTTGTGGGTGTGACCTGGGCAATTTCAAATTTTTTTTTTGTTCTTGCTTATTATAGGGAAAGAGTATTTTCTGTGCCAGGAAATAGTGGATGGGATAGGGGGTGGGATTATGGAGTGGGTGTGTGGCCATGGGCAGAGTTAAGGGCCCCTAGAGTACTCTGTCTAGGGGGCACCTGGGATGTGACCCACTTAAAGAGACTGTAATATTGTAAAAACTAGATCACCTAGTCTTCTTTATAATATAAGAAACACATTGCACTATTTCAAACCACTTACATTTTTGTAGTTCATAACATATTAACTATAGAAGGATCCCTCACTTGCCACTTCTGGCGCCTCCCACTGAATCTCTAATCGTGTTGTGCAACCCGACGAATGTAGTGAGGGACAAACTTCAATAAATAAGTATAAGGAAAACCCTGCCCCCTTGATGAAGGGGGGCAGGATTTTCCTTTGCATAGTGAAGTTTGTCCCTCACCGTATCGTCCTGGACCTGCATGAACTGAAGCAGTGACGAGGCCAGAAGGGGTGGGCGGGGGATCCTTCTACAATTAATATGTTATGAACTACAAAAATGACAGTGGTTTGAAATAGCGCAATGTGTTTCTTATATTATAAAGAAGACTCAGTGACCTCATTTTTTTACAGCATTACAATCCCTTTAATGTAATATCAAGCTTTTTAAACTGTCAGGAGTTGTGAAAACATTCTATATTTTTTATGAGGACGTTTCCTTTGTTTCATATAGAAATGAATAAACAAAGTACCTGGCCAGCGTAACAAACACCTGTACACACATTATAATTCCAGAACAATACACACCTCCCAACACTTCACATGGCCAAAGAGGGACACTAAGAAGGTATGTCAGTGCTTCCTTACCTGAGTCTTGAGGAGAGAACTACAACAAATGGTCAATGTGAGCCCTAAATTAACCAAAATTTGAGAAGTAAATTTTACATTTAATTAAATATACTTCATTTTAAGACCCCAACACTTTCTATTTGATGCTTGGAGCACTTTTTCTTTGAAATCTCCTATTCTTGATGATGTGATCTACCCCTCTGGCACTCAAAGGGTTAAGAGGCCAGTCCTGCTCTGCATTCTGCCGCCAACGCAGTCATGCACTGTAGAGACTGTCCAAAAGCACAGAATGCTTCCAGCACAGAACTCCCAGAATTCCGTGCTCCCAGCATTCTATGCGTTCGGGCCGTCTCTACTGCGCATTATGACTTCTGACAAACATCCTAGCAAATTATTATATAGGATGATTTACCAGGAAGAATACATTGAGATTTCTCTTGTTTTCAAGTATGCCCTGGAGAGGTTTTACAGTAAAGAGTTGCATATTTATACAAATAGAGATACAATATATACACAAACATTTACACAAAAACAAACATAAAAATTATGTACAGTTACATATTATTTGTAGATACAAAGAAGCAGTCATTTTTAGGTATTTTAGAAATGGAGAAGATCTGATTTTTTTCTCGTGCAGGTTATTTCAGGCTTCAGGATCACTGAAGGCGAAGGCAGATAATATAAATAGTGACAAAATTGCAACACTTACGCACAGCTGCAACACTTGTGCAACTTTAATGTGCTTTTAATGTGATTCCATTGAAGTCAATAATACAGATTTGTAGCTGCATCTCTAGACTGTAAGCTCTCACGAGCAGGGCCCTCTAATCCTTCTGTTCTCCACATCTGATTGTACTATTTAATACCTCTGTATGTCTATTCCCAGTTGTACAGCGCTGCGGAATTAGTTGGCGCTATATAAATAAAGAATAATAATAATAATTATCACATTGTCTGAGAAAAGTCAATGCATGCTCTCTCTCTCTCTCACTCTCTCTCTATGACAGTTGCAACATATGTTGTCTGCAGGAAATGCCTCATAGGATCTAATGATTCACAACCCATGTGTTTTTTTCACGATTTTCTGTCAATGCAATCTTACCTGTGTGAAAGGAACCTTAGTAATCAATCAGATCTATTGAGCTTATTGTTTGTTGTGAGGAGGTATGACCTAGAGGCAGAGTTTAACAGATATCCCAATACACTGGAAATTGCAGATATAATGCTAAAACTATATAGCATATAAAAGCATTTATTAAGGCACATTTCCCCATTTAACATCTCCTAATAACCTACCACATACCTTCATCTGGGCATTTAGATTTACGCAGGTGCAACTGCAGGCAGATCAACACAGACAAGAGGCAGGAGAGGACATAGCGCAAAAACAAGCTGTCAGTTCCGCTCTGAACATTAGCACATGATAAGTAGGTCTGTTCTTTAGCGGAAAGACTGCAGAGGATAGTAAAACTAGAAAGGGAAAGAAACAAAAACACAACTGGGGAGATTCACTAATGCGTGGAAATCGAGGTGATAAAGGTGAGATAACCTCTCGAGTGATATCATTTCTTCAATTCCTATCTTATTCTATGGAGCCAGTTCACTAAGATTTCTACTACTTTGGAGATCTTAGAGCATAGGCTCCATAGAATAACATAGGAACTGGAGAAGTGATATAATGGAGAAGTGATATCACTGGAGAAGTCTTCTCTGCTTTATCACCTCTGTATCTCGCTTTAGTGCATAACCCCAAACATCTGTACACTCTTCTTGTTCTTATATAGCATGGTCTGGAATGTGCTAAAACAAATACATTGCTACACCTATACAGCTCTAATTGGTTAGTATAATATATAATACTAGTTGAACAGCCCGTGTACACAGGCCACAGTGCCACCCAGCAATGGCACGGTGCAGTCATGCACAGTAGAGACTGCCCGTGCCGCGGCTGATACGGAGCAGGGCACTCCAAATTCAGAAAGTAGTCCTCTCTGCGCACTTTCCGGTGTGTAGAGAGGACTCCGATCTGAATTCGTATCAGCCGCAGCACGGGCAGCCATCTCTACTGTGCATGATGGCTTCTGACAAACTTAATTAGCCAATTATAATAAAGGATTACTAGGAGTTATTAACCCTTTGGTTGTCAAGGAGGAATCCAATGTATTGCAATGCAATACGTTAGATACCTCACTAGCACTCAAAGGGTTAATCACTTTAATTCTTGTATTTCCAGAGAGGTATCGACCAAGTTGGATACTTCTCAGGCACTCAAAGTGTTAAAACCAGAGCAGTGGAAGGATGTTTTTGTTGGCATTCAAACCATTCCATGTAAATTATTATTAACCTGTTATCATTTAACCGTTTGGAAGCAGAGGAGTGTAGAAATGTTTTTATTACTATTCAGACCATGCCATGTAAATGATTATTACTTTGTCATTATTTACCCCTTTGGAAACAGAGGACTGTGGGTATTTTTTTGTTACCATACAGACCTTGCAATGTAAATTATTATTACTCTCTTTATAATTAACTCCTTTAGAAGAAGAGGGATGTTTAGGCATCTATTACCATCATCCAGAGCAGCGAAAAATAGACAAGAAGAGCATAACATCCATACATTCAAAAGGCTTTCCTCACAGGTACTATATGCACTTACAGCAAAAGACCCCAGAATCCAGACAGTGAGTGAGGAACACATACAGAGCACTCCTGCCACGGCCCAACCTGCAGGAGAAACCGGAAGCCATTAACATCATGCTACAGAACACCTGTATGAGTGGCTGAAAACATTGACATTCTGATCATTTGGTGCAAATACCTGTGATGGGAGACACTGCATCCAATATCACCCACCCAAAAAAGAAAAGCCCTTCAAAAGTTGAGGCACTACAACAATTAGCCGAAAAAATATAGATGAAAAAATAGAAAAATATATTTTATCGAACAAATGTTAACAAAAAAAGAGACAGCTTAAAAACAATTAACATACAATCAGACAGGCTATATCCTTGGTAAGTTATCCGTAAAATATGGTTAACCATACCAATGATACAAACAGTGTAACTCATAACACCCACTGATAAAGTGCTATTGTATAAATACTAATGATAAGCAAGTGATATGAGTGCTAAAGTGAAATCAATAAGACAAGGAAAATAAGTGGCAATATAATATACTTATCCATAGGATTCAAACGAATGGTCAGGTCCACGGATACAGCCGGTCAAACCTCCCAGGCTGTATCCGTGGACCTGACCATTTGTTTGAATTCTATGGATAAGTATATCGTATTGCCACTAAACGATATACCACTAAACCACCAGCATGTACAAATCTGACTGAACCATCCTGCAGCTTGTGCTATCAGGGTGCATCACATGACATCAGTTCATTTAAGCCTCTGTTTTCATTAAAAAAATAGGACAGCATGTTAACTGCCACATTTTTGCAAGTTTGCCATTCCACAAGCGCACATTTGGATTATTTCCCTGCATTTTTTTTACTTATTTCTAAGAACTTGTGTTGACAGCGCTTAGAAAAAGAACTGTGTAATTTAAAAGGATAGTAATGTTTCACAAAAACAACAGCTGCAATTAATCTTCATGGTATTTGGGCCATGGAGAGTATTATTTCAATAATAATAATTGAATGATAAAGTGTCCCCCTCCCACCCTTTTACCTATTGTAAGCCACCTCCCCTCAGATGTGGAATCTGGTATCTTGACTGGACAGCTCATAACAGGGGACAATCTTCTTACTGTGAGCATAAGGAAAACCCTGCCCCACTTGACAGGTTTTTTCAGGTTTTTCCTTATGCTCATTGAAGATTGTCCCTCTCTGTGATCCATCTGGACATTCTTGCTTCTCTGAGGTGAGCAGTGTTACATTGATAGAAGGGGTGGGAAGGGGATACTTTATCATTCAATTACTCTTGAACTACACTTCTGACAGTATTGAAATAACACTCTTCATGGCCCAAATACTATGAAGATTAATTGGAGTTGCTTTTATTGTGAAACATTATCCCTATAATTGTTTTAACAACATGAATAATGGTGGTTGTTGTAGTGGTGTCTTCTGTGGGGACTCTGACTCTTGACACATCCAGCTAACTCAGCGCTATCCTACTCTGTATTTTACATTTGCATAACAGCATTAATAAACATGAGTGTTATTGTTACTGATAAATTGTTGTTCCACTCCCTGAGACATCTACAACAAGGCTATTCTGTGCTCCTTGGCCCCCATACAATTTTAGGAGTGCTTCTACTGCTGCTAGTTATCATTCCACAATCTGAACCATTTTCTTTGTTATTTTTGTGATTCCTTGTTTGGTTTTTTTTTGTCTCATTTACTCTTGTTGTCCAGGTCCTGGTTCCTCGCCTTGTCTTGTGTTTATTCTGAGCTTTTATAAAGCATCAGTGCTTTTGGGCAAATGCGCGATCAACAAGTTCCAGTTTGTGACCCGTAGTTCCAGTCTTGTTCCTGGATTGATCTCCTTGTGTATTGACCTGGCTTCTCCTTTGACTTCCATCCTGCTCTACAACATGGTACAGTGTTCTCAGATTTCCTGTTACTGACCTTGGTCCACCCGTTCTTGACCTGGCTTGTCTGGATCCCCGTCTGTCTCAACCCTGGTGGACTTCTATTCCCTGAACCCTCAGTCAAACATTGACCACCTCCACCACCTGTCGAACATCGACCACCAGTCCAACATCGACTACCAAGATGCCCAGTTTAACACTGACCACCTCGAAGACCATTCGGATTTTGAATATCCTGTTCTCTGTCTTCTCAGTCGAGTCCCTGGTCACAGTGTTCCTATACAACAACACATGACTAATATTGCAGGTAGGTTGTCTGTTTTGTTATGTACTTTGACCTCAGTGAGTAGCTGCTGTTCTCTGGGCTGTCATCCGGAGTGCGGGCTGGTTCATCCTGTCAGCACTAATCTGGCCTTGTGGCTATCCTAGAGAGCATCCACCACCAGCCAGCTTTGAACTCTTGTCGTTGCTCCCTAGTATCTGGCCCACTGTGTCCTACCTTGTAGTATACCCTGTATTGTTTGTTGTTGTGCTTTTGTTTTATTATATCAAATAGCAGTCTGTCACCTCTTTGTGGGGAATCTTCTTCGCAGAGTCTATCTAGGCAGCTTACTTTGGTTGCTTAGTCTGTCGGATCCTCACACTACTACCAGTGCTACAGGAATAGATGTTGCAATAGTATTAGCAGTAGGTGTTGGTGGTGCTGCACTGCAAACAGCAGCAGAAGCACTCATAGCTGGGATGTGGATATTTACCTGTGTTGCTGTTTAGTCAATAATAGTGAGTGTGACTGAGTGGGAACTGAACGTGGAAGCAGTGAAGCTGATGATAAACATACATATATTTCATTTTCAGTGGTGGAAGACTGAGCTTTTTCCTTTCAGATACAGCCAGTTTGGGGCCAAATCACCATTGCTCTTAGTTTTTCTTTCATCTGTATCAGAAGAAGAAGGGGAGAAGCAAAGAGGGGCATATTCTAAATAGACTTAATCGTTATCATCATCATCATCATCATCATCCATAATTAAGATATCTTAGTGCATATGACAAGATGGGATTGGTACAAAAATATCACAATATCTCCTACCTGGTCCCTTATCCAACCTTAGTGCATCTCCCTCCAGGTTGGCTGTTGTGGTCAGCGTTGGTGCAGTATGTAATCCTTGTGCATGTGCATTACAAACTCACATTGTGCTCAGGTAAATTGATATCTTCGTCCTCACTGGTACGATGTGCAGTACTCCAGCTTCCCCAATAGTGGTTCAGTCTAGTATGTGTTCCATGAAATCCAGGATATATTGCAGGACACTTCTTCATCCTTGGCAATTGAGTGATTGTCCTGCCCAGGGGCGGATTGTAGGGGAATACCAGCCCGGGCATTTTTTTTTTCAAGCAGCCCACTAGCTGCACCGATGTCCCTATCGACCCCCCTTGTGGTCCCTGTGCAGCATGGGAGAGCAGGCGCCAGGATATTATGTCATATCCTGGTGTTCTGCATTAACCCTTTGAGTGCCAGAGGGGTATTCAATGCATTGCTTTGCACTCAAAGGGTTAACAAGGAATGTGAAGGCTGTCACAGAGAGTGCTTGTGGCAACACAGACCTCTCCTTCAAATTATCGTGGGACGGTGAGGTGAGATCCTCTAATCTCCCCCACCGGCCCATGATCTAGCGGCCCACCAGGGGATGCCCGATCCCCCAATAGGAAAATCCGCACATGGTCCTGCCTAATCTGGGATTTTTACTCTAACATAGTGCCTTATGCACAAAGAAAGTAGAGAAATACTGGGGAAAAACAACCGCACCACAAAACTTCCAATTGATTTAAATGTTTTTTTGTTTAACTCATTGAATGCTAGAGACCTCTCTAGCACTGTTTAATTTGCTGGGAATTCACTTGCGATTGAATATTTCAGAAGAAGCCAACTAACCTAGCAATGCAACAGACATCTATCTGGCGTCCTAGCAGTTAATATATATTGTTTACATTTTGAATGATCTGTAGATGAAGGTCAGTTCTAAGCTCAATACTATCTATCACATGATGAAAGTGTAGGCCTTTGTTTCTCTGAGATGATTTAAATGAAACATTAGCAGACAACAGTGCTTTGTGGTTTGTTCTAGTTACCATTAATATAACTGTCTACCAGCCCTGACTGAGCTGATCAATATAGTCTCAGGAACTGGTTCTAAATCCTTTCAGGATACCATTTATTTTAGTGAGCCATCTGCTTTACTGGGAGCTCTACTGAGGGTCATGTAATGTGAGAAAGCTGCTTTTTTATGTACAGTTGGAGACGATGAAGAAATTTCAATATTGGTTAGATAATGGAAGCGAATGAAGAGCAGAGAGAAATCTATGTTGTTCTATATTACATTTATCTTTTAGGTATTCTGGATATCTTAATAAATAAGCACTAACACACAGAATTTGGAAATAACGGCCACATCTTTATTTTAAAATATATGGACTTAAAACGGAACTCTCACGCTATATTGGGTCCCCCCACAATCATTACACATACTGGGATTAGCTTCCTAACAGTGATATTATCCGGCATAAGTACCACAATATGAAGTAATCCTCCTGGATCTGAGACCAGCGGACAGGCATGCACACAGCCATCTTGTCTTAGAGACGTCTGTGCGCATGCACTGTCTGTCCAGGTCTCCTCTTGGAGGCATTGCATGGTGCTTTAAGGCACCGGAAGGGACTGATGGTGCAGACGGCTGTACAGGAAGAAGCCTGGCCATCAGTCTGAGAAAACAGAAGGATTACTTCAGATCGTGGTACATACATCCGGATAATTTCACTCTTAGAAAGCTAATCGCAATATGCGTAATCATTGTGGGGGGACTTGATAAAGGGTGAAAGTTCAGCTTTAATGTTGCCTTATAAAATGCCCTTGTCAGCTGTAGGGTAATGAATTAACAGACACCTTTAATGTCTACCAACATTCCAGAACCCCATCTGCACCAATGGGTACAGCTATGTTAACCCACGGCTGAAGCCCAGGAAAATAACTCATATATCCACTGGCCTAAACCCTTGTCTCAAGTATATCCATCACTTCATTTCCTACTTGATTGGCACGGACCTACCGCTCACACTGTGACAATAAAATATGCACCACTGAACAGTAATCAGGAAGAAAAGGTGAGAGGGTGAAATGCTGCCTGACATGTGGATGCCCATGACTGGAAGCAATCTGGTTGCCCCAGACCTACCTTTCTGCCCAGCTCTCACCCCTTCCCCCACCCAAACCAATCCCAGACAACCTTATGACTGCCTATGCTCAGCTCCCTTCACTATGACATACTTCCCCTCTCTTACACACCTGCTACACTCCGGTGAATTATCTTCTGTTGTCAATAAGAGACCAGTAAACTGGCAGATGTGGCATAACAGTGTCCATGGAGAGTATAGCAATGGAAATGGAACAGTGAGAACACTTAGGGCCTTCACTCTTTGAGTGCCAGAGGGGTATGCAACACCCCCTGGCAATGAAAGGGTTAAATGGGTACAATTCTGGAGGCAGCCAACTGCACCAGTGTGTCCAATTGAAAAATCTGCAAATGCTCATTGCCTTAAATGGGGCTTTTAACCCCTTTAATGATACATAGATCCAATGCACTAGAGATCTCTGTAGCAGTCAAGGGGTTACATTCTCAATTTAATTAACTGAAATTTCTAGTTCTATCTATGGTACCTTCTTAGCTTAATGAAAAAGGCCCTGAGGGCATTTCCACAAGGGAAAGAGGAACAATTCAGTAGAGAATCAACTGCACCTTAGAGGGGAAATGAACACTCCCATTGATTTAAATGGGACTTTTAACCCTTTGAATGCCAGAGGGGTATGCAATGCATTGTATGAATTTGTAATGTCATATAAATGTCACCACCATTACAGTTATATAAAATTATATTAAAGTGGAACTGACACTTAATAACTCTTGGGTGATTTAGAAACAGCTTTCATTGTCACCATGCTTTATATAACCTCTTAACAACTGGGCGATCCAGGGGTGGGTGGCTCTAGAGGACACGCACTTTTTTTGCTGCAATTAATTCTGGGATCGCAGATAGGCATGCAGCTGTGCGGTGATCCCTACACAGGTACCAAAATGTGCATATATTAGCATCCTTTACCATGTATAAATATCTGTTTAATTGTACACTTGCTGCTCTTTTGGCTAAGATAGGTAGTTTTTAATGACGTGTTCAAATATGCAAACTTGAATCAAGATGACCAATCCACTATGAACACAGAATCCCTTATTCTTTCGGTATTGTTTCCCTTTAAATTAATTGTTACATCTAAATAAATGAAAGCATAACCTCCAACTTCCCAATTTGGCAGGTTCATTACAGATTTGTAAGCTGCTGTACTGGTCAGAATCAAAGTTTACCATTCTCCTGTCTTGTCTGCTGAATTTTGACAAAACTGGAAACATTCTGGAGTGAACTAACTGCACCATAGTGAGCAATTATCTTTATTGTTAAGAATCCCAAACATTATTTCTGTGAAAAAAAATAAATTGCTAATTACTATTTTTTGACAAATATCCATCCTGGTGTATTTGTAATGATGTTTAAAGGGTAACTAACATTAAAAAACATGTTAAACCTCAGTCTTTCACTAGTTAATTGTTGGTACCCCAGCATTATAGCTTTTTATGTACCTGTATGTACCATGATTCTTGACTCACCTCTTGCAAGAGATGAATCTACCAGTGGGAGCCTCATTTGTATTGGCAGTGCAGGTGAGTGTCAAGTCAAAACAGCCAATAGTAATCATTAGCTGCCTATCCATAGCTTGCAACACCAGCTCAGAGGAGGAGACTCAAGGGGGGAACTGCAAACTTACAATGCTGATTCTTCTGTGAGAATAGCTGCAATTAACTTGTACAAGACTGAATTTTAACATAGCTCGGGGTACTCCAGCTGTTGGGAACTGCAACTGTCATCATCACCAGAAATCCGTTTGCTGGTTGACTACCCTTGACATAGCTTGTTGCCAGGTTTCTATTATGTGTTGCTTAAACACTGTTTCATTGTTTTATGATGAAGTGCATCCATGCAAACTACTTTTTTTTTTGGCTGTAGGACAGAATAAGTTTTCTTTTGGCACGATATATATAAATAGATATCCCATTGTTATATATAAGTAATATGCAAAATTATGAAAAAATCCAAAACAAGTTCTAATGATCCTGCCCCAGATTGTCTGCTCAAAGTTAGTACAGTAATCTTTCAAAGGACCTAATTCAATTCCACTAGCTCTGCCCTTTAAAAAGAAAACAAAAAACCCTGTATGCATCACTGTTCCGCACAGTTTTTTAAAATATTGGTTTAAAGGGGCAGGGACCATGTATTGATCATAAATAAATTAAAAATTAAATACAATGAATTAGTTTTTATTAGCATTAGTTTTTAAGGGTTACAGGCAATAACAACACTGGGACATGCACTTAAGCATGTACCTGTCCCTTTAAATGTGAACTCTGTGAAACCACAGGGGAGATGCACTATGGTAGATACAATGAAGATGTCTGGTGATCACTTCTAAATGAAGACTATGATATACTTTACCATATGCACTAAGAATTATCATTAGTATATGAGGTTGGCATAATACTGGTGACGTGTGATGAAGGGAAAGTGAAGAAGTGGAGAGGATGTATTGAGACTTCAGCTCCAAGAACAAGACCAGGCCTCCCTTAACCCTTTGAGGGATGTGGGATGTGCAACACATTGCATTATCTTAAGTTGCCTGTATTTAGTGATCTATATTGACGTCTGCTTCTAGACAGTATCTCACAACAAGCAATGAACTTCAGCTGACCAGAATGACTCATAAGAGACACAAGTTGTTATCAGTTTAACTGGTACAGTTAGTAGTAGACCACAAGAGAGGATAAAAACAAGTAAAATCTAGTATATAGATATAACTGACACTGCTCCTACCTAGGTAAGTCCTTCTGTTAAACAAATTAAGAACCACGTATTTCTATAGTAAATGTCTCCCTTTACCCAATAGTGAGAAGTCTCTGAATGTATTTGTTGTGCTATAAGAATATGTGGCTCTTAACTGGTTTAACCTTTTGTTTCTTACATTATATCTGCAGGTTCCTATATATAGTGACAGTTTGGATGTCAGTCTAGGTCACACATCCTCACAAACAAAGAGTGAACTTCATTAGTCCTAAATCATAAGGATCACTAGAAATTATCATACGGTAATCTGAAATAATTACCAGTAGATTTTAAGAAATATCAAATGCAAATAAAAATAATATATTGTATTTAAAGGGATAGTAATGTTTCATAATAAAAGCAGCTCTAATTAATCATCATAGTATTTGGACTTTGGAGAGTGTTATTTCAATTCTGTCAGAGTTGTAGTACAAGAGTAATTCAATGACAAAGTATCCCCCTCCCGCCGCTTTTACTGATGTCACACGTTTCAGCCAGAGCAGAAGGGAGGTGCCCAGGTAAACTGCAGAGAGGGACAATCTTCAATTAAGATAAGGGAAAAACCTGAAAAGCTTGTCAAGGGGGGCAGGGTTTTCATAGGAAGAAGATTGTCCCCTGCTGTTATCTGTCTGGTCTATGGACTGCATTCCACATCTGAGAAGAGATGGCTTACACTAGGTAAAAGGGGCGGGGAGGGGAAGCTTTGCTTGTGAATATCTCTCAAACCATAAAGGTTTGAGAGATAAGACTTATATCATTCTTCATGTTTTTTTAATGACTACAAAATAAAATAAAGTTAAAACGAAGTATTACTATCCCTTTAACTAAATGCTCTTTGAAGAAGAATGAGGGAGATGCACTAAGGTGTGATAAAGAGGTGATAAAGCAGAGATAACTTCTACACTGATATCCCTTCTCCAGTTTTGGAGACCTTAGTACATAGGCTCTATAGAATAACACAGGAACTGGAGAAGGGATACCAGTATAGAAGTAATTTCTGCTTTATCGCCTCTTTATCACATCTTAGTGTATAACCCCCCCCCCCCCCCAATATGTTGAAAGCCAGGATTTAATCTCACTTTAAATGAACATTAAAACCTAAAAACAAACTGGGTTGACATACACTTCTGTAGCATCTGTAACATTTTTCTATTTGTTTTCTGATGCCTACAATCTAGTCTTATATATCCTCTGAGGAAGCAGATATTCCTGCATTTTTCAGGGTTCCAGGCTTCCTGATTGTCCATGATTATCTGTGAATGGGCCGAGATAAGATAACAATATAAGAACAGTGGTCACTAATCACAATCAATGAAGTCACTTTAGTGCTTATCTCGCAGTACAAACAGAACAAATGAGATTAAAAAATGGTCTTTGAATAGGAAATTTAAACAGGAATTAAGAATTTAGAATTATATTTTTGTAATTTTATATATTGTAGGTTTAAGTACATGATACTTAAAGTGGATCTTTCACCGTAATTCAAGTTTGCATATTTGAAAACTGCATTAAAAACTGCCTGTATGTCATGTTATCCAAAAGACCAGTAAATGTACAGTTAAGCAAATATTCAAACTTGTTACATATACTAATGTATGCTATTGTGGTACCCATTCAGTACCAGTGACTTTTTCATATGCTAATTAACCGTGACAGTGACATTTCATATGCTAATTAAGCCTTTTTAGTGATGCGTTAGTGATGCTAATGGCTGCTAATGAAGGATTTAGTAATGATTCAGTGATGATTCAAAAGCTAATACAGCTTTGTGCGGTACCAGGAAATGTTCACTTTCACTTTGCCCAGAAATTAAAGTGTGAATATCTCCTAAACTATACTTCACCTGGCCTTTTGCTTGATGGGGAACATTCACATGTGAAAAACGTTTGTCCATGGGCTTAAAGTAGTACAACTACATTAGCACTGGTATATTTTTTTTTTAATTTTACCTACCTACTATTTAAGGTATGGAGACTTAAAATTTGCCACTTCCGCATTTTGCGGCACACTGTATGTGTGGCACAATGGCGCAGGACTTCCCACCTCCCTCCCAGCTGCCCCAGGGAGCACTTTCATGCTTCCCTTAATAGAAGTATTTATGTGGGCTATCGTTACAGCAAGCTCAATTTACCATGCTACTGAACTTGCAAGTTTTTCACAAGTGAATGTTCCCCTTTAAAATGACATATTGGCAGTTTTAATACAGTTTTCAAGATCCACTTTTAAGTGATATTTCTTTTTTGGTGTTAGTGTTCCATCAATTAAGCAGTCAGATACTTACAGACTGTGTGAAAGAAAATGATATGTCTTTGAGTTTCTTATGGGACAAGTATGGAATAATCCAAACACACAATAAATAATTGTTATTCTCCCAGCGGTATCCAGGAAAACCGTACAAAGCAATAAATTTTTGAACCTGACCCAAAGTTAGATCTGATCTCCAGCAGATGATTGTTTCAGTTCAGGAGGGAGATGTTGGAACTAAGAAAAAAATCTAAAAACAAATATAATTTTGAATAATGGGAACATTTTATTTAGCATTTACCAAGAAAAGCAAAATGACTTAATGGCTATAACCTGATTCTTCATACAGTCACTATTCTCCAAGGCAAGGGTAGGCAACAAGAGGCCCTCCTGCTGTTACTGGACTACAACTCCCATCATCCTCTGCTGGCCAAACATAAGGTGCAATTGTACCTCTCAATTCCATTTACTGACATCAAACATTGAGCATTAGCACTTAGTAAATCACTGTGAATATTTGCACTTATAGTAAAATCAGCTAATAGGACAGGGGATCATCGCCTTGGATGACTGGATAAAGCAAGTTAAAGGCACAGTATCACTTAATATATAGTACAACAAAGGTACTCCCACTTCTGAGAGGTGTTTTATTGAAAAGTTATAGCAGCTAAAAGTTGATTTTGTTAGGGTCAGCATGAAATGTTAGAGTGGCGCTGTTGCCACATCATCCTAGGGAAACTTTTGGTCAATGGAACAGAAACTCCCATAGGCTGGTATAACAACAGTACCACTACAATTTCAGGCCATTGAGATACTGCTCGTAAAAAAATTCAAGTTTTAGCTGTATATAACAAATCTCAGCAGTGGGAGAACCTTTGTTGTAATCAGAAAGATAAACCTTACAATATACATTTTACTATATATTACATTTTATTATCCCTTCAAAGGGATAGTAATACTTCGTTTTATCTTTATTTTATTTTGGAGGCATTAAAAAAACATGAAACCTTTGTGGTTTGAGAGATATTCACAAGCAAAGTTTCCCCCTCCCGCCCCTTTTACCTAGTGTAAGCCATCTCTTCTCAGATGTGGAATGCAGTCCATAGACCAGACAGATAACAGCAGGGGACACTCTTCTTCCTATGAGAACAATGAAAGCCCTGCCCCCCTTGACAAGTGTTTCAGGTTTTTCTCTTATCTTAATTGAAGATTGTCCCTCTCTGCAGTCTACCTGGGCACCTCCCTTCTGATCTGGCTGAACAGTGTTACATCAGTAAAAGGGGCGGGAGGGGGATACTTTGTCATTGAATTACTCTGGAACTACAACTCTGACAGAATTGAAATTAACACTCTCCAAGGTCCAAATACTATGATGATTAATTAGAGCTGCTTTTATTATGAAACATTAATATCCCTTTAAGAAGTGACTATATTTACAGGAATAAGTGAGTTCCCATTTGTCTAACACACACTGAGGCTTATGTACTAAGAAAGAAGTGGAATTCTAGAGGACACCAACCACACCACAGAGAACAAATACTAATTTCCATTGATCAAAATGGAGCGTCCAACCTCTTCAATGTTAGTGTGGTTTCCAATGCACTGCAAAGCAAATCTCACATTCGAGGGGTTAAAAGCCCCAAGGGGGAACTGGAAATTGTGCATTTCAATTTGTTCCCCTATGGGGTAATTAGATAGCTCCAGACTTTCTCCAGGGGAGTGATAAAGAAGTGATAGAGCAGAAATTACTTCTCCAGTGATATCACAACTCCAGTTCCTATGTTATTCTATGGAGCCGATGCACTTAGATTTCTCCAACTTTTGAGCTCTCAGTGCATACGCTCTATAGAATAACATAGGATCTGGAGAAATTATATAATTTGACAAGTCTTCTCTGCTTTGTCACCTCTTTATCATGCTTTAGTGCATAACCCTCAGTCCTGCCATCTCAGCATTGTTACACTGATTCATTGAACCACGTATACACTCTTTGATACCCCATCCTTGTTTCACTGGTAGTCATAGACCTAGACATTCACTTTCTAACACCGCAGCCTTGTTCCATCTGGTAGTCACAGAACAACATGTACTTTGACTGACATCCCAACCTTGTCTCACTGCACACAGTCACAGAGAAATACACTGTCTGACACCATAGCTTTGCTCTACTGGTAGTCAAAGACACATGCACTGTCTGACACCACAGCCTTGTTCCTACTGTCCCACAGGTAGTCACAAGACAACACATACACTGCGTAACACCCTAGTCTTGTTCCCTTATCCACTGGTAGTCACAGAACCACACATGCACTATCTGCCATGCAAGCCTTTTTCCATTGTCCATTGGTACTTAAGGAACCTCAGATACACTATCTGATAGCCCAGCATTGTGCCACTGTCCACTGATAGTCACAGAACCACAAAAGTACCGTCTGACACCCCAATATTGTTCCGCTGACAGCTGGAAGTCACAAAACCACACATAAAATATTTGCCATTCCAGGATTGTTCACCTGCCCACAAGTAGTCATGGAACCACACATTCTGTCTGACACACCTGCCTTGTTCCACTGTCCCGGTTATAGACAGATCCACAAATACAATCTGCCATCTCAAACTAGTTACACTGCCCCCTGGAAATACTCAAACCACTCATACACTGTCTAACGCCACATCCATGTTCCACTGTCCAGTGGTAGTAACAGAACCACACATATACTGTCTGACACCACATCCATGTTCCACTTGTCAGTGGTAGTAACAGAACCACACATATACTGTCTGACACCACATGCATGTTCCACTATCCTTTGGTAGTCACAGAACCACTCATACACTTTCTGACACCACATCCATGTTCCACTGTCCATTGGTAATCACAGAACCACACATACACTGTCAGTCACTCTAGCCGTGTTTCTCTATCCACTATTGCGTACATTTATTCTGTGTAACCTTTTGTGTTCTTTCACTGAACCTAGTTTAGAATCGCTAACTACTATAAATAAACATTTGTTTCCTTTTTAGATGGACTTTTTTGTGTTGATTTTATTTTGTAATATGTCAGTGATGGGAAATCTATGACCTTCCCATTGCTAGCTAGGACTGATGAGAGTTGTAGTCTAAAAACAGCTGGAGGTTTGCAGATTACACATTATTACACACTTATGCTAGGGCAAACATGGGCTAAAGACAGTCTGCTGATAGAACCTGGTTCTGCCACTGATTTGAACTGACTGATGGATGTTTAGGTTGAAGCTGGCATAAATACAGACTAGGTGGAGGTTAAAGGCTACAGCCATTGGCCAGTTAATACTCCTTACCAGTAAAATGCCCAGTTTGACATAATAAGGAAAAAATAGACCAATTTACAATTTAGTTCCAGCCCATCTGCTAGTCATCAGGTGGGAGTGTGCCCTTATGTCTGTCCTCTTTGTCGCAGAGAACATCTTCCTGAAACAAAGCAAAGGTCAACCAAGCCCCAGTTACCTATCAAAACCCTGTGTTGCGATCACTTCACTAACTGGGATGGAGAATAAATGACCTCCGACTGAGACAATGGGTGACATTCACTAAGGCGTGATTAGGAGGTTATAATGTGGAAATGACTCCTCCAGTGATATCACTTCTCCAATTCCTATGTTATTCTATGGAGCCTATGCACTAAGATTTCTCCAGCGTTGGAGATCATAGTGCATAGGGTCCATAGAATAACATAGGAACTGGAGAAGTGATATCACCGGAGAAGTTATCTATGCTTTATCACCTCCTCATCACACCTTAGTGCATAACCCCTAATTTTTTAAAACTACAATACATATAAAAGAATAAATACAATGGAAACTTAACTACGGTATACATATAGCCACTATCCATCTTAACACTAACCTATTCACACCAAAATAACAGTTAGTAATGAGCATCATCACAAACATGTAATTACAAAGTAGCTGCAAAGCAAAGAGTGAAAAGAGAGCAAAGAGGAAGGGAAGGTAGGGATGGGGCTCCTACACTTAATGAAAAAGAGGTCAGTATGGCGCCAAACTCTTAACTATAAAACTGTAGAAACAAGAAGAAAAGAAGGCGCTTCTGGTGCAATATTGCTTGTATACTGCTAAATTCACCACCCTTCACCACTTAATGTAGTATACTCACAAATAACGTGGTCAGTGTAACACCTCTATGTTCACTGACAATAGCACTCAGGGGATATTCTTTCACCACTGTCCCCCACACAGTGATACCTTCTCCAAGTGATTAAATCAGGACCAGGGCTGCTCCTCACTTCAACTCGAAGGTAGTAGACACATAGAAATAAACACAAACAGGAGGGCGCCCAGTCGTGCCTGTTATCCAACAATACCACTTTTAACAATTAAGTTTATGAGTATACTCACAAGTATAAATGTTACTCGAGGGCTTATGCCCACAAATAACACAACAGGCTTGCAGAGAAATTCCACCTGTCTCTGCTCAGGTCTCTAGTTTTATACATTTTTATTTTATTTTTAACTCATATGAATTTATTTTATCTTGTATGGAGAAAAAAACATTTTTGTATTAAAATCTTTTTTGAGATATTAGACTGCAGCATGGTTCTTTGAATCCCTTCAATATCTTCGAGGAGACCTGAGCAGAGACAGGTGGAATTTCTCTGCAAGCCTGTTGTGTTATTTGTGGGCATAAGCCCTCGAGTAACATTTATACTTGTGAGTATACTCATAAACTTAATTGTTAAAAGTGGTATTGTTGGATAACAGACACGACTGGGCGCCCTCCTGTTTGTGTTTATTTCTATTTATCTATAAAACTGTATATCTCTGCAACCTCCATTGCTAACCTCCTAGTGACCAATACATCCCCACACTACCTAAAACCCCCTACCACCTATTTCCCCTTCACCAACAGTCAAGCTAGCTTAATTCTTAGTGTTCCCTGGGCCAGTCTATTACTATTCAGGTAGGAAGGAACATTACTTGTTTGGCCAAGGTATCAATCAAACAGAGACTGGCAGCACATTCACTATATAACATATATTTAAAGGGGAGCTATGCCCTTGGAACAAGTGGTTCTTGAATTACTTAATAGAACTTACATAGATTGTTCTCATTCAAAAAGCAGTCACCTAAAGCTGTATGCTTTTTTTATTTGAATTTGATCTTTGTTGTAGATTCTGTTTTTGTTTAGAATCTGACCATTATAAGCCATTCAGGCATGTTGTTTAAACGTGTGACCTACAAGGAGACAAAAATAGTATAAAAAAAAGCACACTATACATACAATTATTGCAGTGTTCCACAGCATTTGAAGGGTGCTCCCACCAAAACCATCACAAGCTAGATCCAGATCCATAAGCAGAGCACATCGCCAAAAATGTAACAAACAGATTTCCTTCTAGCATTATAAAAACCCTCACTTGTCCAATGTTTAAGAGGAACAATTCCATTTTCATCAGAGAATCGAATACAAGCAAGACACTGGCAACGTTTAAAAATATATAGGTTAGTGGCATTGTGCAGTCTCCGCAAATCCAGCACTGAGGTGTTTACATCGGTTTCCTTAACCCTTTGAATGCCAATGCACTGGATACCTCTCTGGCACTCAAAAGGTTAACCCTTTGAGTGCCAGAGGGGTAGGCAACGCATTGCTTTGCAATGCGTTGCCTACCCCTCTGGCTCTCAAAAGATTAATTATAATTTTTCCTCTTTGCAGGACTGGTGTAGATTGCCTTATGCCACTAACCTGTTTTGTAAATGGTACAATTTCATTTCTCATATTTTAACTGTTTCACTGAAACAATGGACAAGTACAAGTTTTTGTTATGCCAAATAAAGTTTTTTTTAATTACATTTTGTGCTGGTGTGCCCTGCCTGCAATTCGGATCCACAATGTGACTTATTAGAGGCAGACTTCATTAGAGGTTACTATATACAGGAAACTGCAGCTATTAATCAAAAGAAAAAATAAGCCCATATTTATAAAAGCAAACAGGTTATTCTGGAGTAAACCAATGTACAATAGGGCACAAATAACAATTCCAAAATTCCCTTGCATTTCAGTAGAGCTTTTGAAGCCCTTGAATGCTTTGTAGTATACAAGTGGTTTAACCCGTTAAGGATGAGCTGTCCAGGGAAGTTACTTTCCCTTAACCCTTTGAGTGCCAGAGGGGTACGCAATGTATTGCAAAGCAATGCGTTGCGTACCCCTCTGGCACTCAATGGGTTAAGGACCGCTTTGATCCTTGCCTGGTGGAGCACTGTAAGTAAAATGTAAGGGTATAAGGACAGTGACGGTCATAGTACGTCATCTGGTCCTTAAGGGGTTAAAATAATTTTTATTTGCCCCCTGTGGTGCAGTTGGTTTACTTGAGAATAATGGAAGTTTGCTTTATCAATATGGGACATTGATAGGAATACCCAGTTGCTATATGAAGGACAACTACTTAGAAAAGTTAATGTGTTAACCCTTTGAATGCATTGGATACCTTTCTGGCATTCAAAGGGTTAAAAGTAAGCATATTCTTTTTGAATACTTCCCCTTCAAAGAACAAGCAAACAGGAACATTTCTGGGGCAGACCAACTGCACTACAGGGGACAAAACAAATTCCTAAAATTAAAATTCATTTAAATTAGATTTGTAGCCTCCTGAATGCTATCGAGGTCTTAAACACATTGCTTTAGAATTTATTGGAGATCACTCTAGGGGTTAAATGCCTTGTTCAAATCAATAAAAATGTATTTTTTCCCTGTGGTTCATTTGGTTTGCCCCAAAATTGTTTCAGTTTGTTTTGATACATAATGCCCATAGTATACAAACATACACACACAAAATACATGCACACACAAAACACATGCACACAGACACAAAAACACATACGCACACTCATGTGTAAACACACAAGAACACATACACAGTCACACACATGCGCACACGCAAAACACATGCACACATAAGAACACAAATACACACACACATGCAGAGTAACACAAACACGTACAGTAACACACACATACACAGTAACACACACATACACAATACACAATACACACATACACAATAACACACACAGAGGAACATGCAGACACGCAGAATAACACACAGAGTAACACACACATGTAGAATAATACCCACAGAGAGTAACACCCACACACGCAGAGTAACACCCACAGTATCACACATAGTAACACACACACGCAGAGGAACACACACACATACAGTAACACATACAGTAACACACACACATCATAACACACACACATCATAACACACACACATTCAGTAACACACACACATCATAACACGCACACATTATAACACACACACATAGTAACATACACAGAGTAACACACACACACACACACCATAACACCCACACAATGCTTTGTTCAGTATTTTGAGATGCCTTACAGTTGGACCCTCCATAATATTTTAAAAAGTAATGTGGCTCTGCATTAGGGCTTTCTTATGAAGTGTGAAATTCATGACCACCCTTTGTTCTAGTTTATGTTGCTTTTTCTCCTGCATTATTTTTAGGTGTTTCAGCAGTCTCTCCTTGAGGGTTTAATCTGACCCTGTGATGCCTCTTGACTGTGTATATCCTCACTAAGGCTTCCTGTCCTGGACTTATATGACACTAACTAGGAAGAGATTGACTGCTCTTACCTTAATACCTTAACACAGCTATAATCAGTCCCACCTCAAGTGCCACTGCACAGGTTTTAAAGGATATCTCTGCTAAAGCAGAAGAGGCTCAATCAGTTGACCCTTCTGTCTTCATGGCAGGAGAGACTTTAAACCTGGAATATTGGCAGATTGTTAAACACTAGTGGGATTACCACAATCCCTGCACAAAGTGCTAACCTAGACCTGGATTCCATTGCAGGAGAACCATTTCCCCGTAGGCTTCAATATGAATCTGTGAGCCAAAATACTGATAACACTTATCACCTGCAATGGAATCCAGCCTCCAATCTCCTACAACTAGCCATGCTTTCTAATCCAGCAATGGACAGTCTGCAGTGGTTGTTAGACTATATCACTCATACTCCTGAGCCAGCCATGGCTGGCTGATGCGTATTTGAACTGTAGTCTAAAAACAGCTAGTAGGCTGCAGATGCCTACTGCTGTAATAGTGTTATATTATAAAATGTATGAGTTGACATCATTGTACATTGGCTGACTCACATATGTGTCATACAGCACAGTTCAAAAGTGGGGTCTGTTTATTGAACTGTGGTGGAAGCAAGCAAACATACAGTAATGTCAACTGCCATTTCTTCCAGTTCTTAAAAGTAACTTCACAGTGACTCAATGGACCTGCTGGAGTGAATGTCCGGATCCCTGTGGGCGTCAATATTAAGTGCAACTGTGTTTTTGAACAGCATATAATGAGAGACAAACAAGCAGCCAGTGTCAGCGTAATTGCCCTGTTCCCACTGCAAAGCATTTCCTGCCAATCCGTTGAGCAATCCAGATGTCAGTGCTAACATCAAGGAACTACCTAAGCCACAAATTGCATCATCAATTAGTATCCTTGGCAACACATGATTATGGGATGTGATTTATGATGTAAGGCTAAGTATAAAAGGTCCATGCTATGGGTCATAATTGTGGTTTGCAGAAAATAATAGCCGTGGGTTTGTGACTTTTACTTCTATGTTGCTTATTACCAGAAAACGCTCCTTCTAATTACTTTCAAAATGATGTAATTTTGAGGTTTCTAGAAAGCTGGCTGACTGTAGACTAATGCTGGACATGGAATAAGAGAAATCAGGACATTTTAAGATACATTTGGTGATATCAGTTTTTTCCCCATGTGGTCCTCCATTAATAACGTTTGCTCATTCAAACTGTGCTAATCAGGGTGACATGTTGGCAAGACATCTAGCAGCAAATGCATTGCCTTTACAATCCGACCTTGTGAAATTATTGTCAGCTTGTGAAATCTACATCCATTTACTTGGCGTCTTCTTGTTAACCCGTGTCAGTTTGTCAACTTGACATCAATCTGCAATGTTGCCATTGATCAGCTACATTGGTCACAATATGTTCAAACAAACTGTAAAATTACCATCAGTAGTAAAGTAGATGCCAGTTTGCTCTGTTTAGTATAATAGAGTGAAAGTGAAGTCACTTAAAGAGCCAGAAGATGTGTCACCGTGATACTAATTCTCAGTGCATAGCCAAAGAGCTTTTCTTTCTGGTCTTCTTTTTCACAGCATAGCTGAATAAAGCAAATATTAAAATTAGCAGAATACATCATATTTGAGGTTTTTGCAGAATTATGCGGCAAACCAGCTACACCATAGGCGATAAACGGCAATTCCACAAATTCCCATTGATTTAAATAGGGTCTTTAACTCACTGAATGATAGAGATGGCCCCAGTGCTTTGCTTTGAAATGCAGTGGAGGCCTCTAGCTTTAAAGTGGTTAACCCTTTGAGTGCCAGAGGGTATGTAACGCTTTGCAAAGCAATGTGTTTCAGACCCTTCTGGCACTCAAAGGGTTAAAAACTCAATTTAAAGCAATGGAAATTTGGGGAATCCTTAATTGTACTGTATGGTGTGGTTGTTTTGCTCCAAAGTTATTCATCTGTTGCTTTTTATATAAGGCACTTGGTTGCATCTAGTGCACTGGTCTCCAACAAGTAGTTCAAGAGCTCCTCACAGCTCTTCTGCAACCAGTGATTAGCTCTCTTCAGTCCAATCAGGTATCAGGCTCAGTGGCCTGCCAGAGACAGATCCAGTGGTTGAAATCTGCTTCCCAATTGGCTGCCACCAATCTGGGCAAAGCTTTCATCTATGTTACCCAGCAATGATCAGTCAGAGAGCTTATAGGAATGCAGATAGAGGGCCTCACAGCCAGGGGTGGACTGACAGGACCCAGGGCCCCTTGTCCAAAAAGAGTTCTGGGCCCCCTGCCCAAATCACATCATTGGCCCCTCCCCATTGCATAATTGGCCCACCACCTGATATCACAAGCCCCACTCCATGATGTCATAACCTCTCCTCATGACACCATTGGCCCCACCCATGACATAATAAGCCCCACCCCATGGCATCTTATGCCCCACCTCCCACTACATCCTCAGTCCCCTACTACATCCTCAGCCCTGCACACCTACCTTACCCCCCCCACACACGCACTCTCCACATATGCATATACTAGCAAAAGGGACATGGCGTTGCCCCTGGGATTAAGCCCTTTGTGTGCTTCAGGGGTATTCATCTCAATAGTCTATATGTTCATGGAATAAATATGCAGGTAGGTGTGTATGTACATTGAATACATATACGCTACATCTACCTGCATATTTATTACATACATCTACTGTACATATACACCAATGTGGACTTAATCCCCACGGTCAATGCTGTGCCCCTTTTGCTATATACACAAAAAGGTGTATATAAAAATAAATTTTGCCTTACACAAACCTTACAGTGTTGGTTAGCTTCTTGATGGTTGGCTGGAGGCTACTTGGCAACTGGCTGGACAGCTTGAGTATGTAATGGCTGTCTGGTCTGCTGGTGCTGCCTTCAGAGAGTACAGTTTTTCATATACAATTTGCAGTAGTGTTGTGGCCTGTGGTACTGGATGGTCTAGAGTACTGGACAAGGTCCAGTACCCCCCCAAGCCATCATGTACCCCCACTAGGCCATCCAGTACCCCCCAGGACATCCAGTTCCTCCCCAGGACATCCAGTACCCCCTAGGCCATCCAGTACCCCCCAGGCCATCCATTACACCCCCCTCAGGCCATCCATTACTCCCTCATGCCATCCATTACCCCCTAGGCCATCCATTATCCCCCTAGGCCATCCATTACCCCCCTCAGGCCATCCATTAGCCCCAAGTCCATCCAGTAACCCCCTCCAGACCATCCAGTAACCCCCTCCAGGCCATCCAGTAGCCCCCCATGCCATCCAGTACCTCTCCCATGCCATCCAGTACCGCCCAGCCCCAAGCCATCCAGTATCCCCCAAGCCATCCAGTACTATGGGCTTACCTGTGCTGTGGACTGTGATGGGTCTTCTGTCATTGTCATTGTCAATGCTGCAGATTTCTTGGGCCTCCTGATGAGTCACTTCTGTCTGAGACTGTGAGACGAATCCAGTGGTCCTGACTCCTACTACGTGTCCTCCTTGGCGGGCTGTGCGTATCCTGATGTCCCTCAGACTCCCACTCTGCCCCCCCATCATCACGCACCCCTGCGGGCCATGATGACATCAGGTGGATGTTGCGTAGACATGTGCAGAACAGAGAAAGAGGCACAGTCTGAAGCACTTGCTGTCAGCCCAACAGTGAGCGAGTCTGGCAGCAAGCTGTGGATGATCGGATGCAGGCCTCTTCTTCTTCTTTTGTGGGACTGGGTAGCACTGGCTATGTATTGTGGCATGATGGGCATAATCAGACAGCATGGCTATATGAGGCCTCAGTCACGGAGAGGTGCGCACTGTGGCATGTTTTAATATGCACGGCGGGCCCCAACATGGCAGGCAGGCAAATAAATGGGAGACATTAAATTTTCATTGCTGGTCATGGGTCCTCGGTCCGTGACTGAATGCCCGATGGTCAGTCCATCCCTGCTCACAGCATGTTCACATGTTTCCTGCCCCACTGTCATAATAGCTGCTTACAGATTATTTTGTATGCTGTGTAAAGATGAATTATATAGTAAGAGCTGTGAGAAGTATGCAGTGTCAAAGTCGAAATGTGCCACAGCGTGACTCCATATTCACTCACCCATTGTAACAAAAGTTGCCAGCTATGTGTTATATTCATTAAATGTTTTAAGAAACCACCCTAATAACTTTAAACATGCATAGCCTTATGGGATAGTGTTGTTAAGGGTGGGAAGGCAGTATTAATAGAAAATCTGTGGCATACTGGAGATCCACAGGTTTTGTCATCTGTTGAGAATATGGACTTCATTTTCTAAAATTGATACATCGTGTAACAGAATTTTAGCACCCAGAGCTGTTAAGAGGGTAACTTGTGTTCTGTGAAGAACTTTTGTAATTGGCAAGTGTGGGACTGAAGAAATAGTAGGTAAGAGTAGCTCTGGAGATGGTTTAGGAAGTACAGCAAAATATGTATGTATTATCAGTGTATGTTGTAGCTCAGTACAGGTTCCATTGAGTAAAAGTAGCTCCCATTAAAGAAAAGGATGGACACCCCCAATCCACTGCTTGTTGTGCCCTTCACAAGGAATGATGTGCAAGTTCTGGTGCATGGCATCTTCACTATAAGGGACAATTAAAACTCCCATTATTTAAATGTGGCTTTTAACCCCTTGAATTCTAGATAGGTCTCCAATGCATTGCGAAGCAATGTGTGGAGACCTTCCTATCATTCAAGGGGTTAAAAGCCCAATTTAACCCTTTGCGTGCCAGAGGAGTACAAAACGCATTGCAAAGCAACACTTTGCATACCCCTCTGCCACTAAAAAGGTTAAATCAAAGGGAGTTTTGGAACGTTTATGTGTGATGTACTGTAATCCATTTTTCCAGTGTGTTTAAGACCTTTAATGTATAAGGCACTACTGGCGCCCCCCATTTGTTCTTTTCTTTTTTGGGGATTATTTAATGTATAAATCATCTTCTTTCCAGAACATGCTGATAGGATGTATAGATGCAGAGCAGAAAATATTGTAGCTCAAAAGGCCATTTATAGATGCTAAGTGGATGCTGATCTCACTTTATGCCTGTGTACAAAGCCTGTTTTGTTCCCAAAATGGCCGCTTTGCAGTACATACAGATGCACAGGATTCAGAGCATGTTATATCTCTGCACCACGTGGTAGAGCAGCATGTGCAATGTGCCGCCACTTTTGTACATTGATTTTAATTTAAAGGGATACTGTTTCACAATATAAGCAGCTCCAATTACTCTTCATAGTATTTGGGCCATGGAGAGTGTTATTTCAATACTGTCAGAGTTGTAGTTCAAGGGTAATTGAATGATAAAGTATCCCCCTCGGTCCCCTTTTAGTGATGTAACACTGCTCACCTCAGAGCAGACTGTCTGGATGGATAGTAGATAGGGACAATCTTCAGTGAACATAAGGGAAAACCTGTCAAAGGTGGCAGGGTTTTCCTAATGTTCACAGAAAGATTGTCCCTTGCTGTGACCTCTCTGGTCCCAGGACCAGATTCCACATCTGAGGGGAAGTGGCTTACACTAGGTAAAAGGGGCAGGAGGCGGATACTTTATCATTCAATTACTCTTGTACTACAACTCTGACAGTAATGAAATAACATTCTCTATGTCTCAGATACTATGGAGATTAAGTGGAGGTGGTGTTTTTGTGAAACTTTACTATCCCTTTAACAATCTGGAGCATCCCAGGCAGTGGGTCTCAATTTTTTTTCCCCTCTGGGTATCCCTAACACACAATCTAGATCTTTCAGGGCACCCCTAACATTTTATGTCATTTGCCAATGGCATTATATAAGGGTAAAGTAAGTAATCAGGGCCGGCGCCACCTATAGGCGAGATAGGCGCCGGCCTAGGGCGCACATCTAATGGGGGCGCAGACAGAGCAGAGCCACATGCACATTGGTGGTTGCTGTGAAGAAGGAGTCGAGAGAGAGGGGCTCCGCTCTGAAAAGAGCTAAAGCCACGGAGAGTGGAGAGGAGGGAGACAGTGAGCTGTACATAGTACACACAGAGGCCTGCTGTAGGGCACGGTGCGCATACTGATTATCCAGCCATGGTGTCCGTGCATCCCTGGCCTCCTCCAGTGCTGTGCTCTGTGTTGCTGAAGAGTCAGAGCTCCCAGGTGACCCTGGAAACTGAGCAGGGGCTGCTGTCCTGATACTGAGAATGTACAAAATGTGTGACATCTAAATGTTGATGATGCATGTGAACCATTGTCATATGTAAAGCTTTTATCAATGTGTTAATACATGAGGAGCAATTTAGTAGCAAAGGAGCAGCAAGTCTGGACATTTTATTTTGTTACAGCTGCTTTGCTCTGGAATTTGCTACTTTGTGGCTTCATAATTTGTAGCTGCACTATAAGAAATAAAAGGCAAGTATTCTGAGTGGCAATTCCTTCTAATAAGTACCCTGTGCTACTCAATTGGAGGCTCTCTGCTTCCTGGACACATATAGGGAACACAAAAATGAACACTCTTATATACATATAGGGAACACACACACTGACACTTATACACATATAGGGAAGACCCACATTAACACACTTATATACATATAGGGAACACCCACATTAACACATACACCCATATAGAGAACACACACATTGACACATACACAAATATAGAGAACACACACACATTGACACTTATACACATACTAGTGTAAAAGCCAGTATACACAGGACACACAGCAGGTGTGTTCGGGCAGTGTCTACGGCGCACAAGTGCATCGGCCTGCGTTCGGGCAGTCTCTACACCGCATGACTGCATCAGCCATACATACATCTGGCCTTTTATATTATAAGGATAGGGAATACACACACGCACACAATTACACTTAAATACATATAAGGAACACACGAACACTGACACTTATACACATAGTGGGAACACACATACATGGACACATACACATATTGGGAACACCCACACTCACACACACACACACACATACACACACACACACACACACTGACACTTATACACATATAGGGAACACACGTTGACACTTATAAACACCCCCACAGTGACACATACTCATATATAGGGAACACACAAACACACTGACACTTATACACATACAGGGGTGGGGCATGAAGGGGCGTGATACAAGGGGCAGAGCCAAGGTGGGGAGGCAAAATGAGGTTTTTGCCTAGGGTGGCAAAATTCCTTGCACCAGCCCTGTAAGTAATATATAGTTATTCTCAGGTTTAACAATAAAAAAAAATATTGTGAATAAATATTTACATAAATATGCTTTTGTAACTCAATAGTCACATTTTTGTCAAAGTCTTTTTAGAAAACAAAGCAAAGTGGGTGTCTATGGTACACCAAAGTTCCCCAGCACTCTGGGTGAGGACCACTGATGCAAGGGGTTAAGAAGGCATCAGTCTGAGCAACTGTCCTATTATCTGTAGTCTCTACAGTTGGCAGCATCATTTATCACCAGTCTTCAATTCGCCCTCAGGCTAGACCACATAGGAAGGAAGTGCACAGAGTTCAGCTGATTGAACAACATATATGCAGACTCCTTGGTCAGTCCTGTCCCAGGGGCATAGTCCTGAAGATGTTGGTGGATCAGACAGAGATTAATCACATGGGCTGGATTGGCATAATAATCCCATAGAGGGAGGCATGTGTGTACAACTTTGGCAGGCCTTGTACCTCATCTCCATCTGTTTGTGGACTACAATCCCATCATCCTCCGCTGTCCAGTTGCTTGCTGAGAATAAAGAGAATTGATGTCAGATCTTTCCAGTCTGACTGAACTGTGGGAGATTTGTTCTTCTCTAGTTAATGAAGAATCCTGCCATTCAAAGGTTTGTACGAAGATACACTGATGTTGTCTGCTATTTCCTGTAATCCAGGTTTTACATGGCATATCCCATTGATATCAGCAAGGCAAACCAAGCCTAGACATATGAATATAGTGTGTATGGGGGATAATCTGATATGACTCCATGGTAGATCATGCCCCTAAACTGAAGTTCTTGTCACTAGTTGTGCCTAATTTACCAAGCTATTTCTGACAAAAAAAGATCTTGTTAGTGTTGCTTGCACCAAAGGGAGTGTAAGGGGAAAATTATAGGTGTTTGATTATGTCCCTTTCCTCTTATGTATTAAACAGGGACCATACGAAATAGCTCACCTTTATTCCAGCTTGCTGGGTATGCCATAGGGGAGGAGATCACGGCTTGCTGGAATTAATGTTTTACTACAATTTGGAGCACAAACATGTTTGGGTAAAGTTAATCCATTTCCTCTGTGCCCACTAACCTGGTATTAGGCAGGAATAGGACTAAAACATACATATCGTGGTGCCTGGTTTAGCTCAGAACAATATTTGTACATGCTGTCCCACTGTACTGTGTAAATGAATCACACACTGGGCAAATTTCTAGTTGCACAAAGAAGAACAATTTTGACATCTGTCATAACTAATTAGCATACTGTTAAGGAAAATAACATAAAGTGTCACTCCTTGCCACCAATATATAAAGGTACCTTTCTCAAAAACTATTTATTTTACAGAAAAATGGCTTATACAACATATAGATAGATTTTAATTCTCAGTAATGCAAATTAAACTGGTATTAGGGTGACATGTCCAATTAAATCATTTAACCTTTTGAGTGCCTCTCTCTGGCACTCAAAGGGTTATGGACCAAAGAAGGTTTGCAACATTTTGCTTTGTCTGGTCCTTAAAGGGTACATCCAAGGCGACAGGTCAACTTCAATTCAAGGTGATATGTCCACTTTAAGGTAAAACCCAGTTCATCTTCGAAATGTCACGTAATATAACCATACCTAGGAAGCCTCAGGGTTTGACACTGAGATTTGGGGGTTTGACCCAAATGTCATGGTGCAGGGCCAAATTCTCAGGCTGAGACAATCCAGTGTTATGCTCTATATGATCTGCATCAGTTAATGGCTTCTTAAGTCTCTAAATCAATGTAATTTCTACCAAAAAGGCATTGGGAGAAGTCCTGCTTGTCTTGTGTTAGATCTTTATACCGTAACACAATGAAGGTTCCTTGAGGACTGGTTGGTACCCCTATAGGTTACAGCAAACAGAGCCAGTCCTACAATCTAAGTTGCTTGGAGGTTTAAGGGTTACTATTTAAAAGAATCATTTTTATCTGTCATCTGTAACTGTATATACCTTAGGTAAAAGGGATCAGAACTTATGGGTAAGACTTTAAACCCTTGAATGCTAGAGAGGCCTCCAATGCATTGCAAAGCAATCTGTTGGACATCTCTCTAGCATTTAAGGGGTTAAAATCCCTTTTTAAATAAAATGGAATTTGGAGAATTTTGTATTCCTCCTCTATGGTGCAGTTTGTTATACTACAACCTGAGAAAGATAAGAGGAGCGATTCTGGGGCAAACCACCACCTGTAACTCCCATCATCCTCAACCTGCCATTGTCTGGTTGGGGATGATGGGAGCTGTAGTTCTCAAAAGCTGGTAGTCCAACAATTGATTACCCCTGACTTACACCATGGGGTAAAATAAATATTTACATTTATATAAGTTGATTTTTTAATTCATTGAATGCTTTGCAAAACATTGGAGACCTATCCAGCATTCAAGAGGTTAACAAGCTTCATTTAGAATAATGGGAATCAGGGAATTTTTATTTCTCCCCTATGGTGCAGTTGGTTGGATCCAGAATTGTTCCTTTTTTCTTATTTTTATAAGTCCCTTAGATTGTTAGGTTATTTACTTATTCCAGTTTGTTGCACCTAAGTGGTTAATAGGAATCACATGTATATGACATAGTATGCTAGCGTGATCTCCAGTGTGTTGTACTGGAAATCTGCTTGGCAACAATGGGTTAAAAAGTAATTTGTTTATTTTGTGTTTACAGTGGCCATATCTTGCATCAGAACAGCATGTACTAAGTTAACACTCCTGCAGTATCTCATAAACCTATAAATAGTGACTAGCACCTTTCACCCACTAATTCATACTGAACGTATTATTTATAGCTAAAGCTGGAAGTGAAGCTTATGTACACAGGGAAAGTGGTGCAACTGAGGAATAATCAGGGCCTGAGTTACAACACAGGCTCCCCTATGCAAGGCATCCTAGGCTTCCTTAGCTCTGGCCATGGCCACACCCCCTCACATGATCCCACCCCTAGTCTCATCCACTGTTCCGTGGCACAGAATATACCCTTAGCACAGTGATTCTCAACCAGGGTGCCGTGGCACTTTGGTGTGCCACGGACATCAACTTAGGTTTCCCCATGTTTCTATGAAGACTAACAAAAATGGACTTTTAAATAACGTTTTATAGAAATTGTTAAGGACAATATGTTTTGTTTTTTTATTATGATTGTAAGACCTAATAATAACTGTATATTTATGTACTGTACCCATAATTATGCCCTTGATAAAGTACATTAAATATGTTAGGGGTGCCCCGAATGTTCTAGATTATGTGTTAGGGGTGCCCAGAACAAAAAAAGATTGAGAACCACTGCCTTAGCTTATACCATAGAAGCACAAATAAAAGCTTTTAACTGCTTAAGGACCGCATGGTCTGGTAGCGGGCAGCCCTAGGGGACCACGCCACTTTTTTTGTACTGAAATTAATTCTGGGACCTCAGATTGACGTACAGTCACACTACGATCCCAGAATTCCATGATGTGCCAGGACAATTACCAGTCCTTAGCGTCTGAACCAGCATGACTATTCTGGCACTTTGTATGTCGTTAAAGTGTTAACCCCTCGGTTGAGGGAGAGATCTCCATGTATTGCTTTGCAATGTGTAAAGATCTCTCTAACATCCGAGGGGTTAAATAATAGGCAGTAACAGGATATATATGTACACTGGTGCATGGACAAGCCACACTAACAGCTCACAATGGGGGTGTGGCCAGCACAGCTGAGTCGTCCCTCTAAATTTGGAGCTCTAGGCATTTGCCTACTCTGCTTAATGGGGAAATCCGGCCCTGGGAGCAATCCTGCTGAATCATAGAGACACATAAATATTCCATTGATTTAAATGGGGCTCTAAGCCCCCAGAATACCATAGAGGTCTCGAGGTCTCTAAGGCATTGGAGACTTTTCTAGCACTCAAGGTGTTAAAATCTGAATTTAAGTCAATATGATTTGGGAAAGATTCCTTTTTTATATAGTTTTTTTGTAGCTGGTTTGCTGTAGAATTTCTCCACTTTACTTAGTACATATTCTCCGTTTATACTGATCTGTTAATCCTTTGAATGCCAGAGAGGAATACAACTCATTGCTCTGGCACCTAAAGGGTTAAAGTCCAGACACAACACACAACAGAGTTGCGCCCTGGATGGTCTTAGTCTTACTAATGAGACTGGAATGACATTTTTCTGTGCTGTAAATGAATTTGCATTACATTGTATGTCTGTGATCAGCCTGGATTTTCCTCTCTTAATTGCAGAAAGAACACAGCAGAGTTCCCCCTTCCTTCTAGGCTCAAAATAGGAGCACAATGCTCATGCAGTTTTATATGGTACAACAACCCAAAAAGGTACAGTTGGAGGGTATGCTAATCATGTCTTGTGAAATGTGTTTGTTTTGAATTTCATATTCCATGTAAACCAATCAGATAGCAGGATAAGTGGTCATGTGATATTCAGAAAATAAAAAAGTAGGTTCACTTACCTTCACACGTCAAACAGGTCTCTCTCCAGGTCAATTTTCTGAACAAGGTAGGAGAGCTTTTTTGGTGTGTGGCAGGACTGCTGGACAACTCCCCCTCCCTTATTCTTCCTTGTTCTACCCATTTTCTGTTCTGCCACTGCCTTTCACCCCATGCTCCCTTCTACATCCCCCTTTCACCACAGGCTTCCCATTGATCCCACCTCTTTCCTCATGCTACCTGATGCCTCCCCCTCCCTCCCCATGCTCCCACTGCCACATTTTCTCTCTCTATGCTCCATGCAGCTTCTCTATCCCAGTTTACTATGAAAATGTTGTTGTGCAAATATCTGGTGTCATATAATACTTAAAATGCAACTATTATACAATAGTGACCTACTGGCAGATCTGCTGCCCTGGGAGCAGATCTGCTGATGGAGCTGTGGCCACATTGTGAGCCCCAGTACACCAATAGGGGAGCAAAACAAGGTTCTGAAAGGAGACATCCCTGATGCCCACCCCCCTTATCTCTAATGCATCACTCAGGACCAGGGGGTGCAGAGGGGGCAGTTGTGCCAGGACCCAGTATCCAAGAGGGCCTCATCTACCCCAGGGTCCAGTAGGTTCTAGTTATGCGTCTGTGAAAATATTTTTATGTTGGGGGCCCAAACAATGTTTACACCAGGGCCCTCCAATTACTAGTTATCATACTGCTCAGGACAGTTTCCTGTCCTGTGTGATACAGTTTTCCCATAGACCCACTCTTCTCATCTTAAAAGCCCAATACAAGGGGGACTGGGCACACAAACCTGGAATTTTTGATTGAACCACAGATTTCAGGTTTGCGTTCCAGCCAAGAGAGTCAGGTTTATTACTCCCCTGAATGTCTGATAGGAGCTGTTTTAGGACTGCACAGAACTATACCAGTACTTTTTATAAGTCTTCTCCAATTGAAGCAGACTAAGTAAAACATGATAATTGCCCATTCAAGGGGCATGCTGGTTTTAATGGGGTTTTTACATTGGAACATTGTAATTTAGGCTGATAAAAGATACTAGTACATCATGTTATACCTTTGCCTCATAACCTACTAATACACGGTATAACCCTGTATGTTCCTTCTTGAAAGAAATGTATCTAATCTTCTCTTAAATATATCCATTGTATATTCCATTACCACATCCTTGGGCAAAGAATTAAAGAACCCTTCCTCTGCTGAAGTTCCTTTCCTCTAATCTTAAGGGGTGGCACATAATTAATCTTAAAGGGATAGTAACACTTCGTTTTAAGTTTATTTTATTTTGTAGGCATTAAAAAAACATGAAGAATGATATAAGTCTTATCTCTCAAACCTTTATGGTTTATGAGATATTCACAAGCAAAGTTCCCCTCCCCGCCCCTTTTACCTAGTGTAAGCCATCTCTTTTCAGATGTGAGTCTGGTTGTATGACAGTATAGATAACAGAAGGGGACAATTTTCTTTGTATGAAAACAATGAAAGCCCTTCCCCCCTTGACAAGTTTTTCAGCTTTTTCCATTGTCTTAATTGAAGATTGTCCCTCTCTGCAGTCTACCTGGGCATCTCCCTTCTGATCTGGTTGAACAGGGGGGGGATACTTTGTTTGTGAATATCTCTTAAACCATAAAGGTTTCAGAGATAAGACTTATATCATTCTTCATGTTTTTTTAATGCCTACAAAATAAAATAAAGTTAAAATGAAGTATTACTGTCCCTTTAAGTGGTGGTCTCTAGGTTTGTGAACAACAGCTCATTTATTGTGCATGAAAACAGCATTAAAACTAGTGTATACATAAACATTATCTAAACGTTACCATTGTTATTTAATTTATCCTCAACACAAACAGAAATATGTGAAAATGTTAGTAAATAAATGAATGGGGAAAAGCACACCCAACCCAATTTAAAAATTCCTCACCCCACCACACAATCATGTAAAAATTAACAATTTCTCCAATTAGTAAATAACAACTAATGCATTGCTTGGGAGTAAAGGAGAAGTAAACTCTTTGTGATTACAAAATGTGTCACCAGTGAAACAAGGGTTCACCCACTGCTGGCAGATTTTTATTCAATGGCTGTTATTAGTACAACTAAATTGTAATACATATATATATATATATATATATATATATATTTTTTTTTTTTTTTTTTTTTTTTTTTTTTTTTTAAATCAAACTCTTAGCAATGGCACCAATTGGTGTCCTAAATGAATACTGCACACACCTAGTGACACAATAGAAAAATATAGTTTTTTTTTTTAGATGTAATATCTTTTGAATGAAAAATCTTCCGTCAGTGAGAGTACTTTTGTTTTACTCAGCATGAAAAGCCCTATAATATATATATATATATATAATAAAAAATTTTCATAAACACGATTGACTGCACCTTAACTATTTGGATGCTAGATGCTAGAGGCACAACCATCTAGCATTCAAAGGGTTATAGTGTTTTATCTTTTTAAGAGACTAGGGGGGAGATTCACTAAGCGGTGATAAAGAGGTGATAAAGTGGAGATAACTTCTCCAGTTAATCACTTCTCCATTTCCTAGGTTATTAGATTGAGTATATTCACTAAGATCTCCAAAACTGCAGAAATCTCAGTGTATTGGCTCCATAGAATAACTTAGAAATTGGAGAAGTAATAAGTTGTAGAAGTCATCTCCACTTTATCACCGCTTAGTAATTTCCCCCTTGTTATTCAGTTTAGTGCAGAGTAGGCAGTTGCCTAGACCACCAAGTTTTGAGGGCCACCTCATTTGCAATGGCAACACCCACATTCTGAATTGTGTGTGTGGCCAATGAAACCACAATGTCCCTCCACCGGTTTAAATGTCCCTATATCATACCTCCCAACATTTCAAACTGCCAAAGAGGGACACTTTTTTCCCCCATGGCACCCCCCCCTCCCCATTACAAAGAGGCCTCCATTATGCAGATTAGAAATTATCCCTAGGAGTAATTTTGTCAGTCAGCAAAAACGCAAATAAAACATACCCATAACTTTTCAATGACAATGGGTTAAGAAGGTAATTCATTCAATTACCTTCTTAACCCATTCTTAACTTAACCCCTTGTTTACCAGAGGGGGGACCCGTGGCCATGGCATTGTTCGTGTTCTTCTTGTTGCAACTGAGCTCACTGGGCATGAGATAGCACCTATGACCCATTCTTGGTATGCAGGGCAAAGCAATGGGGTCCCAAGTGCTTTGCCCTGCATACCAAGAATGGGTCATATGTGCTGTCTCATGCCCAGTGAGCTCAGTTGCAACAAGAACATGAACAATGCCATGGCCATGGGTCCCCCCTCTGGTAAATAAGGGGTTAAGTTAAGAAGAAGGCGAATACGGAGCATTAAGAAGCACTCAGCAGTGCACTGTGGGTGCGCAGCAGCTGCTGGTAGTGGATTGCGCTGCATGACTCACTCAGACACCTCTGATCCGTGCGCTGTCCGGCTCTCTGAGGATTCAAAACCGGCAGCCAGGCTAAGCTATCCTCCTGATGATCGCCGCTAAGGATGCCACACCAGGCAGGCTCAGTGGCGGAGTCAAGGGCAGTAAGGACGTCACACCAGGCAGGCTCAGTGGCGGAGAGAGACTGACAGCACTGCGACGCCCCAACGCCATCCCCCCCCCCCCCCCGCACAATGTACAGCAGAGCCGGCAGTGGCACTGTCTGCCAATGAATTATTGTGTACCTGAGGGCAGATTGTAGGCTACGGGAGGAACAGGAGAGAGAATCTGATCGATGATCTGACTTCAATTCAGGCTGCCGGCGGGCGGATACAGTCAGTCAGTGCTCAGTCTTCTGTGCAGTGGCTCTCACTCACACTGCTGCGGCAGGCTGACTATTGCGCGACCTGCATGAGTGCGCACATTTAACAAGTGTGTGGCATGCACGCATGTGCAGAGTAAAGGATGAGGTCACGTCGCTCATGCACATGATCAGCGTGCCCTGCCTCACTGCTGCTGGAGCCGGTAGTGTGGGCAAAACATAACAGGCCTACTAAAAATGGGACAAGCAGCAATGGTGGGAGGGACAGTGGGTTTGGACCATAACTTCGGGACTGTCCCTCTTAAATCGGGACAGTTGGCTGGTATGCTATATTAGCTATTATTTGAACCTTTGTATGCTAACGAGGTCTCCAACACTTTGCTTAGCAATGCATTGGAGATTTCTCTAGCAGCAAAATGGTTAAATGATTTTTCTTACCAGGGAACAGTGGATGGGACTGGAGGAGGTTATGTGAGTGTGGGTGTGGCCATGGGAAGAGCTAAGGGTGCTTAGTGTGTCTTACCTCAGGGTGCGTGAGATGGAAATCCAGCCCTCTTTATCTCATTGTTTCATTTACACTTTCCAGGACTGACATTAGGGTAAAATCCCCCAAAAAGAGCTCTCTTGGGAGCTGAAGAGGACTCCATGCATCGTGGAACAACGTGGTGGGGGCCACTCTTTCACCTAAGAGGTTAATATACTGTCAGCATCATTACAATTTCAGAATGTCCATTTAATTCCAGTTTAGGTTGGTATGGTTAAGCTCCTATTTTAAATACAAGCTTTAGGAACTCTAAGTATATTGTTAGTGAGTCCCTTCCCCCGACCTCTGCTATTGACCCTAAATCTGTCTCAACTGCCTGTGTGTGTGCTTATTGCTTTATTTATCTTTTCTTTAAATAGTTTTTCCTAGCAGATGTCCCCCTTGTAGGAATGTTTTTTTAATCCATTTACTTTGCTGACTAATTTAAATAACAGATCCTCAAATTGCAGGGAGTGTTTTCATGCGTTTTTAGTTCTAACAGTGCCCTGAAGTGTTACATTTTTTAGTATAACATATAAAGATGGAGGGAGGAGGTGAATTCACCAGAAACAACACAAGGTGGGTGGCTCTCCTGCCTTCCCCCCCTCCTTGTGAAGAACAGACCCGGAAACAAAGGAAATTGGTGGGAAACCAAGGGGAGGGGAGAAGGCTGTTCCTCTCAACCCCACTGGTGGTGGAAAAATAAAGGGAGGGGTTTAACATTTAAAAGTGAACCCACCTGTATACTACGGTAGATTCTGCAATGCAAGTTTATTATTGGGTTAAAGTTGGGGAGAGAAGGGAATGTTGGGCATGTATACCTTATGGGATAGTTGAGGCTGGAATGAATATACACATTAATGAGCAGATGAATATTCACAATATGGTACTCTCAGTAGAATCAGCTTGAACAGGTGTAGGCAACCTTTGGTTGTCCATTACTAAAAGAACAAGTTTGCTACATTTGCTGAATATTCATTTAATTCAAGGAAAATGTTCCCAACTCACCAAGGTTCTAAGACCTACGCTGGTCCTGAGCTACTCCCTACAGCCTCAGCCACAGGCTCCGAAAAACTTGACGACACTGGAGGGGAGTACGATGGACCTAGCTGGTCTGTAGTAGCAGTCCCCTCCAGTGTTGTCAACCTTTGGTTGTCCAGCAGTTGGGGACTACAGCTCCTATCATACACAAGTGGGGAAAATGTAAGTTTTAGTCCCCGAAAGATGGAGAGCCAAAGGGTGATTATCCCTTAGCTAGAACAGGCAGCGACACATGCCAGATCCATTCATTTAACCTTATGAATGCCAAAATGGTATACAAGGCATTGCAAAGAAACTGTGTGATATATTATTATTAGTGTTGAGCGAGCATGCTCGGCCGATGCTCGGATCGGCTCGAGCATCGCTCTGCTCGGCACATGGCGGTACTCGTACGAGTACCGCATGTGCTCGCCCGCCATGTTCGGGTCTCCTCCCCACACGTTTTGCGGCTGCTGCGCAGCCAATAAACGTGCAGGGAGGCTCTGACATCGGTGTAATGCCAGCAGCCATGTTGGCTGCTGGCATTACACTGATTGGCTGGCCAGAACCCGTGGTCAGGTGCTGTATAGCACCTGACCATCGAGTTCGGCTCAGTCTTAGCCAGGGAGAGCTGAGGATAGGAAGGGAAAGGCAGTGTAGGGAGGAAAAAAACCAAAATTGTTAAAAAAAAGAACCAAAAGTCCTTTTTAGGACTACTGTGTGTGGGGGCAGCAGGTTATTTTGTGTGTGTGGGGGGGGGGGGGGGGAAATATTCTGTTTAGTGTGAAAAGTTGCAGATTAGAGCACATTCTGTTTAGTGTGCACAGTTGCAGATTAGAGCACATTCTGTTTAGTGTGCAAAGTTGCAGATTAGAGCACATTCTGTTTAGTGTGCAAAGTTGCAGATTAGAGCACATTCTGTTTAGTGTGCAAAGTTGCAGATTAGAGCACATTCTGTTAAGTCTTCAAACTAAAATATCAAAGTCACATATTCCATTCAGTGTGCGTCGCCGCAGTTTAGCAGCACATTCTGTGTACTGTGCAGAGTTGCAGAATAGGAAGAAATACTGTTAAGTCTTCAAACTCAAATATCAAAGTCACATATTCCATTCAGTGTGCTTCGCCGCAGTTTAGCAGCACATTCTGTGTACTGTGCAGAGTTGCAGAATAGGAAGAAATACTGTTAAGTCTTCAAACTAAAATATCAAAGTCACATATTCCATTCAGTGTGCTTCGCCGCAGTTTAGCAGCACATTCTGTGTACTGTGCAGAGTTGCAGAATAGGAAGAAATACTGTTAAGTCTTCAAACTAAAATATCAAAGTCACATATTCCATTCAGTGTGCTTCGCCGCAGTTTAGCAGCACATTCTGTGTAGTGTGCAGAGTTGCAGAATAGTAAGAAATAATGTTAAGTTTTCAAACTCAAATATTAAAGTCACATATTCCATTCAGTGTGTGTCACCGCCGTTTAGCAGCCTATTCTGTGTACTCTGCACAGTTGCAGAATAGTAAGAAATACTGTTAAGTTTTCAAACTCAAATATTAAAGTCACATATTCCATTCAGTGTGTGTCACCGCCGTTTAGCAGCCTATTCTGTGTACTCTGCACAGTTGCAGACTAGGAAGAAATACTGTTAAGTTTTCAAACTCAAATATTAAAGTCACATATTCCATTCAGTGTGTGTCACCGCCGTTTAGCAGCCTATTCTGTGTACTCTGCACAGTTGCAGAATAGTAAGAAATACTGTTAAGTTTTCAAACTCAAATATTAAAGTCACATATTCCATTCAGTGTGTGTCACCGCAGTTTAGCAGCCTATTCTGTGTACTCTGCACAGTTGCAGAATAGTAAGAAATACTGTTAAGTTTTCAAACTCAAATATTAAAGTCACTTATTCCATTCAGTGTGTGTCACCACAGTTTAGCAGCCTATTCTGTGTACTCTGCAGAGTTGCAGAATAGTAAGAAATACTGTTAAGTTTTCAAACTCAAATATTAAAGTCACTTATTCCATTCAGTGTGTGTCACCGCAGTTTAGCAGCCTATTCTGTGTACTCTGCACAGTTGCAGAATAGGAAGAAATACTGTTAAGTTTTCAAACTCAAATATTAAAGTCACATATTCCATTCAGTGTGTGTCACCGCCGTTTAGCAGCCTATTCTGTGTACTCTGCACAGTTGCAGAATAGTAAGAAATACTGTTAAGTTTTCAAACTCAAATATTAAAGTCACATATTCCATTCAGTGTGTGTCACCGCCGTTTAGCAGCCTATTCTGTGTACTCTGCACAGTTGCAGAATAGGAAGAAATACTGTTAAGTTTTCAAACTCAAATATTAAAGTCACATATTCCATTCAGTGTGTGTCACCGCAGTTTAGCAGCCTATTCTGTGTACTCTGCACAGTTGCAGAATAGGAAGAAATACTGTTAAGTTTTCAAACTCAAATATTAAAGTCACATATTCCATTCAGTGTGTGTCACCGCCGTTTAGCAGCCTATTCTGTGTACTCTGCAGAGTTGCAGAATAGTAAGAAATACTGTTAATTTTTCAAACTCAAATATTAAAGTCACTTATTCCATTCAGTGTGTGTCACCGCCGTTTAGCAGCCTATTCTGTGTACTCTGCACAGTTGCAGAATAGTAAGAAATACTGTTAAGTTTTCAAACTCAAATATTAAAGTCACTTATTCCATTCAGTGTGTGTCACCGCAGTTTAGCAGCCTATTCTGTGTACTCTGCAGAGTTGCAGAATAGTAAGAAATACTGTTAAGTTTTCAAACTCAAATATTAAAGTCACTTATTCCATTCAGTGTGTGTCACCGCAGTTTAGCAGCCTATTCTGTGTACTCTGCACAGTTGCAGAATAGGAAGAAATACTGTTAAGTTTTCAAACTCAAATATTAAAGTCACATATTCCATTCAGTGTGTGTCACCGCAGTTTAGCAGCCTATTCTGTGTACTCTGCAGAGTTGCAGAATAGGAAGAAATACTGTTAAGTTTTCAAACTCAAATATTAAAGTCACATATTCCATTCAGTGTGTGTCACCGCCGTTTAGCAGCCTATTCTGTGTACTCTGCACAGTTGCAGAATAGTAAGAAATACTGTTAAGTTTTCAAACTAAAATATTAAAGTCACTTATTCCATTCAGTGTGTGTCACCGCAGTTTAGCAGCCTATTCTGTGTACTCTGCAGAGTTGCAGAATAGTAAGAAATACTGTTAAGTTTTCAAACTCATATATATTAAAGTCATATATATCGTGTAAGATGAAGAAGGCGGGTAAAAAGGGACGGGGAAGTGGACGTGATCCTGATAGTTCAGGGCGCGGGTCAGGACGCGGAGAAACTGTGCCTGGTGCCAGAGCACAAGAAAGAAAGACATCCACCATACCTAGCTTCATGTGTAATTTTACAGGGCGTCGCAGGACATCACTCTCGAGGTCCGACCACTGCGAACAGGTGGTCGGTTGGATGACAGCTGATACTGCTTCCAGTCGGTTAAGCACCACCCTGTCTTCCACCAAGTCCACTCTCAGTAGCCAAGAGTCTGGTCAACATAATCCTCACTCTGATCATCCTTCCTCCCACCATACACGGTCTGGTCAAAGAAGTGATCCCACACTGGGATATAGTGAGGAGCTCGTCTCATCACCAATCCTTCATTTGACCCTCTCTCCAAGCACGCTTGCAGAGGAACATGACATCTTGTGCCCTGATTCACAACCTCTAGAGGCTACCCAATCACAAGAAGATGACAGATGTGAACGGCATTTAAGGTCAAAGGAAGTAGTGGATGATGATGATGATGATGAGACACAGTTGCCATTAAATCAACCACTATTTCCGTCTCAAGACCTTGTTGAGGAGAATGTTATACAGTTGTCAATGACTGAGTATGTGGTGGGATCAAGACTTGAGGAGGATGATCAGAGTGAGGAAGTGGAGGAGGACTTGGTGGACGATGAGGTGACTGACCCCACCTGGGAAGGTGTAGAGCCGAGCGATGACAGCAGTCCTGAGGGTGAGCCATCTGCAGCACCGCAACAGGCTGGAAGAGGCAGTGGTGTGGCTACAGAAAGAAGGCGGACCGCACCAAACCGGCCCGCAAATGTTCCACGGAGCACCCCCTTGCGTAAATCTACCTTGCCAAAGGGTAGGTGTTCCGCGGTATGGCGTTTTTTTAAGGAAAGTGCGGACGACAAAAGAATTGTAGTTTGCAACCTGTGCCACACCAGAATGAGCCGAGGCATGAACACTAGAAACCTCACCACCACCAGCATGATCCGACACATGGCATCCAAGCACCGTAGTAAGTGGGAGGAACGCCTGGATCGCCCATCTGTGTCTGCAGGCCACACCACTGCTTCCTCTTCCCCTGTTTTCGGTGCCGGCCAATCGCCTGTCGAAGGCGCAGGCCCGCATACCTCCCGCCCTGCACCTGTACCATCTGAAGCACCATCAGCGACCACATCCACTTCCCTGTCCCAGCACAGCGTCCAAATGTCGTTACCCCAGGCATTTGAGCGCAAGAGAAAGTACCCAGCCACCCACCCACAGGCCATAGCACTAACCTCACACCTTTCAAAATTACTGGCCATCGAAATGCTGCCATTTAGGCTTGTGGACACTGAGTCCTTCCGCAGCCTGATGGCAGCAGCTGTCCCTCGGTACGCGGTCCCCAGCCGCCACTACTTTTCCCGGTGTGCCATCCCCGCATTACACCACCATGTGTCCCGTAACATCACCCGTGCCCTGACCAACGCAGTTACTGGGAAGGTCCACTTAACGACTGACACATGGACAAGTGCTTGTGGCAAGGGACGCTACATTTCCCTGACGGCACACTGGGTTAATGTCGTGGAGGCTGGGAGCGACTCGGACCCTGGGATGGCACGGGTGCTACCCACGCCGAGGATTACGGGCCCTACCTCCATCAGGGTTTCCGCCAGCACCTACGTTATTGGCTCCTCCTCCTCCGTTTCCACCTCCGAATTCTCTACACGCAGCGCCACTCCCCCATCAGCCAGTAGCTGGAAGCAGTGTAGCACTGCAGTGGGGAAGCGTCAACAGGCCGTGCTGAAGCTGATCTGCCTTGGGGACAAACAGCACACGGCCTCAGAGCTGTTGCAGGGGATTAGTCACCAGACCGAGCAGTGGCTCTCGCCACTCAACCTGCAACCAGGCATGGTTGTGTGTGATAATGGGCGTAACTTGGTGGCGGCTTTGGAGCTCGGCAAGCTCACACACGTACCATGCCTAGCGCATGTATTTAATTTAGTGGTTCAGCGATTTCTAAAAACCTACCCCAATGTGCATGATCTCTTGACCAAGGTGCGCCGCGTGTGTGCACATTTCCGTAAGTCATCTACAGCTTCGGCCGGCCTGTTGAAGCTGCAGCAGCGCTTACAATTGCCAGCTCACTGGCTGCTGTGTGACGTGAGCACGCGCTGGAACTCCACCTTCCACATGTTGGCCCGGCTTTGTGAGCAGCAGAGGGCAGTAGTGGAGTACCAGCTGTTACACGGTCGTCGCCTCTCCGTTCAACTTCCTGTAATCAGAAGTGAGGAGTGGGAATGGATGTCAGACCTCTGTGAGGTTTTACGCAATTTTGAGGAATCGACACAGATGGTGAGCGGCGATAACGCTATTATCAGTGTAACCATCCCACTTCTGTGTCTACTGAAACGCTCGCTGCTCACAATTAAAACCGACGCTTTGCATGTGGAAGAGGTGGAAATGGGGGAGGAAGAGCTTACACAAGGTGATAGCCAGAGCACCCTCACTTCGTCTTCTCAGCGACAATTGGAGGAGGCGGAGGAGGAGGAGGAGGAGGAAGACACGGTTGCCTCCGCTACAGAGGGTAGCCATGGAACTTTAGTTCCATCTCTTCAGCGTGGGTGGGCAGAAGAGGAGGAAGAGGATGAGGATATTGAGAGTCATCCTCCTGGTGAGGACAGCGAAATCTTGACTGTTGGTACTCTGGCACACATGGCTGACTTTATGTTAGGCTGCCTTTCCCGTGACCCACGCGTTATACGCATTTTAAACAACACGGATTACTGGGTGTTCACCCTTCTGGACCCCCGCTACAAAGAGAATTTCTCATCTCTCATTCCTCCGGTGGAGAGGACAAGCAAAATGGTGCAATACCAGAAGGTTCTTGTTGAAAAATTGCTCCAAAATTTTCCATCTGACAACGCTGGCGGCAGAGTACGTGCTACCTTGGCCAACCGAGAAGGGGAGAAAAGGGGAGCACACAGCAGTTCTGACAAAGGCAGGGCAACACTCTCCAAGGCGTGGGACACCTTCATGACACCCCGCCAGCACCCTCACCCTGATGCGCAGCCTAGTGTCACAAGGAGGGAAAAGTTTTGGAAGATGGTGAAGGAGTACGTAGCAGACCGTGTCAGCGTCCTCAATGATCCCTCTGTGCCTTACAACTACTGGGTGTCCAAGCTGGACACGTGGTATGAACTGGCACTCTACGCCTTGGAGGTGCTGGCCTGCCCTGCCGCCAGCATTCTGTCTGAGCGGGTATTTAGTGCTGCTGGTGGCATCATAACAGATAAGCGTATCCGCCTTTCCACCGACAATGCTGATAGGTTGACACTTATAAAAATGAACAAGGCCTGGATTTCCCCTGACTTCTCCACTCCACTGGAGGAAAGCCGCGGGGGAACATAAACTCACTTTATATATGTTATTTACAATGATGGGAATACTCTGTATTCCCATTCACCCCTTCCACCCAAAAAACGGGTATATGGTTGACTCTTAATCTTCTCATCCTCCTCCTCCTCTTCCATATGCCCAGTGCTATAATTTTTATATAGGGCCAGCTCACCAGCGGGCCCTGTGATATAATTTTTATATAGGGCCAGCTCACCAGCGGGCCTTCTCATATAATGTTTTATTGGGTCAGCTCTCTAGCGGGCCCTCTCATATAATGTTTTATAGCGTCAGCTCACTAGCGGGCCTTCGCATATAATGTTTAGGATGGTCAGCTCTGCAGCAGACCCTCACCCATAATGTTTTAGATGGTCAGCTCAGCGCACGTTTCCCTCTTAATTATGGCCTCAGTTCTGAAAATCAAGGAAATTTTTGGGAGAATTTGCCTCTGCGCACGTTTCCCTCTTAATCATGGCCTCAGTTCTGAAAATCAAGGAAATTTTTGGGAGAATTTGCCTCTGCGCACGTTTCCCTCTTAATCATGGCCTCAGTTCTGAAAATCAAGGAAATTTTTGGGAGAATTTGCCTCTGCGCACGTTTCCCTCTTAATCATGGCCTCACTTCCGAAAATCAAGGAAATTTTTGGGATAATTTGCAGATGATATACAAGTAAATATACAGCAAATATTGTTTGGTAACAATTTTTCGCCTAAAGTCGTTTTTATTTTCCTTTTTGTGTGTTTTACGGTCAGTCTGTAAAAATGGCGTACTATGGGCGAAAGATCGTTCCCAGCAGCGATGTTGGAGTCCAAGATGCATCCAGACATCCTCCCTATGCTGTCCCTGAACCATTTCTGTGGTGTTTCCATCCTTTTCTTCCCTTTTCCTATGGACCAGGCACCCTCCCCTCATCAGAGCAGGGGGTGCCTGGTGTAATGCTCGAGTCCTCCCATTGACTTCAATGGGGCTCGGGTGCTCGGCCGAGCACTCGAGCCTCAGGGGGTGCTCGGTCAGAGCACCCGAACACCCGAGCATTGGGGTGCTCGCTCATCACTAATTATTATCCTTTATGTATTAAACATCAACATGTTCAGCAACACTACAAAAAGGTGGAAAGAAGAATATACAATGACATATGAAACCTGGCAAAACAAAAGGCCCTGCTCTTCAATATAATAACAGGGGCAATTCTGGAGTAAAACCAACTGCACCATAAGGGACAACAAAAAATTCCAACAATTCCCTTTGATTTGAATGTTTTAAAATGAAAGTGTTTTTAAAGAGACAGAAATGCTTTAAATCTTTTCGGAATGATTTCTGGTGAGGACAGCACTTCAGTTGGAGAACTGATGACAAAACTGAATGGCATATTTTTTTTTCATAGTGCAGTAAAATAAAAATGAATAACTAAACCCACATCACATCATTACTTTCTAGATCCTTGATAATGTTTCAACTGCAATTAAATCCAGCCCATAATATCAGGTGTTGACTTATGTATGATAGCTTTCACATGCTGGGTTATAGAAGAATACATAGATATACACTGAAGTAATGTGTTTATCAGTACTCCCAGGCAGTGATTGGCTGCGTGTTTAGTAAGATTTGACTGGCTATTTTCAGTCAATCACAGTTTAGATAAAACCATCTAGTATCCATAGGTAAAGGTTACAAAATTGGGGTAGGGACTGGCTGGAATAAGGAGTGCCATTATAGGTGAACTTCAAGACAAGTAATGCCTAACACATAAGTGCCTAAATGGCACAAAGGCAGCCGTGCCCCAAGAGATGGAATTATACACCTGAATAATGTAGCCTGGGGCTTTACTGTGTCTATCACTGGGCCTGGTGACAAATGAAAAGAACAGCAATTCTGGAGCAAGCCAACTGCACCATGGGGACAAATAAATATTCCCATAATACACAATGAATTAAATGTGGGCTTTTAACCCCTTAAATGCCAGAGTGGCATCCATTGCATTTAATCATGATATTTTGCATACCTCATCTAGGCATTCAAGTGTTTAACCCTTTGAGTGCTTCACAATGTGTGACACACCCATTTGGCACTCAATGGGTTAATGGACCCCTCTGGCAATTAAAGGGTTCTAACCTAAATTAAGTCAATGGGAAATGTTATTTTGTCCAAGGCACCCCTGTACTTTTTTCTTCTCAGGTACCCCAAAATGCAATCTGGAATTGCACCCCTCACATTTGACAGGCATTTTCTCAGGGGCTTGCTGAAGGGACAATGGTATTCTTATGTCTCACAGTCACAATGACAACAAAGAGAATAGTTTACCTGATAATTTCCATACATGTAAATTAGATACTCAGCTTTAACCTTTTGAGTGCCAGAGGGGTACAGAATGCATTGCTTCTCAATGCATTGCGTATTCCTCTGGCACTCAGAGGGTTAACATTTTTTGTCTAAATCGTTATGGTAAAATTGTGGCACCTTTAGCTAGTGTCCATAACACACCAACTTTCTATGGCACGCTGGCTGCACAAAGATAGAGCATGGGCTCCATACACAAACACATGAGAGAGATAATATATTTATGTTATTTTATTTAGTAAGTGTTTCCCCAGGAACAATACATTGAGGTTTCTTTCATGATCAAGTTTGTCCTAGTGAGCATTTACATTACAAAAATTATACATTTATACAAAGATAGATATGAAATAATTAAAAATAACACATTATCCTTTATATAGAGTTTCACGTTGTTTTCAAATACAACAGTGTAGTTTTTTTAGGGATTTTAACCTCTGCAAAGATTGTTTGTTTTTTAGGTTATGTTATTCCAGGCTATTGAAGCTCAGTAGGAGTTGGCAGATCTATCCACTGCTTTTTTGTAGTGTGGAATAGTGCTTGAGTTACTGGCAGTGGAGTGGATGTTATAGGACTTATGAAGAGCTGGATGTAGCTTAGAGCTTAGGTAGTGTGGAATAGTCAGTGGGTTGCTGACAGTGGAGCAGAGGTTATAAGAAGCATGGGGAGTTGGGGTGAGCATACTGCTCAAGTAGTGTGGCATAGTCAGTGAGAGATGGAGTGAACTAGTCATGAAGTGGAGGTTATATGAATTTCTTTAAGCCTTTCACAAAGATGGCTAGTGTAATTACATTGAGGATCACTAACAAAGTTGTTTCCTCTTTATGGCAGCTTTATCACAGCTTAGCACATATCCCCCCTGGAGAGAGATGCACTAACATAATACATGGAAGATAACTTCTCCAGTATACTCATATGTTGTGCTATGGAAATCATGTACTAACATATCTTAAACTGGATACATCCTAAGGCATGGGCTTAATATAATATCATTGAACAAAACAAAATGAGAAACTGAAGCGTGCCCCTAGTGCAATAGTGTCTAAAGTTTGAAGACCACCTCCACAAAAAAACTCCAGGCTTTATACTCACAAGTAGAATGGCTGAGACAGTACATTTATATCTCTCAGCGAACCAGGCATATAGAGTTGGTTCTCTTCAATACAGTATGGTGATTGATGTCATATGCTAAAAAGTGGAAAGGATGCACTTTCAGCTTACTCTCTCTCCTCCACTGGCATACACATAGAAAGAAACAGAAAAAGGCTCCCAATTAGTGCTAAAACATATACACTTGTGTATACACACATATGTACTTAATAAAATGCACTCAAATTTAGAATAGGTCGGAATGGGAATAGCCCAACTAATAAACTCATGAAACTCAGAGCGGACCTTCTTCCAATGAATCAAAATACATTTATTAAAAAATATATATATATATATATATATATATATATATATTAAAATGTTTAAAAATGGCATGCAATCCAATAATATTCAAAATCAAGCCTATGATGAAGTGAACCTTATGTTTCACGAAACGCGTTAGGCGGATTGTGTCTGTTCCAGTGTGTGTCCTTATGCTTCCTATATGTATTTATGTTTTTAAAATTCAAGAAATAAATATTTTTTTATGGAGGAATATTTTGGTCTCTGAGGCTTGGGTGGTCCGTGAGCGCTCTCGTACTGTGCCTTCACGTTTGTTGGATCTTGCTGAGATTGACGAGGGCTGCTCCAGATCGCCAATAAAGAAACTACGGGGTGAGTGACTTATTATTATATATTTTATTCAGCCAATATTTGATATTGCCAGCGAGTAGCAACTGTACTTTTCTTTGTTAGTACTGTGCAATCCAATAATAGCCAGCTTACGCGTTTCATGGTTACAGCGCCGCTTCATCAAAGACTAAAGGCTAAAGGGCACGCAGGTACTTCCAGTGATCGTCTGTAAAATGTAGTTTGTTATGCTGGATCCCTAAAATCTATTACAAAAAAGTTACGCTGTCCAGCAACCTGTGTTGTATAATGTCAATATTCCTCCTTAGTCCCTTGGTACCTAGAGATTTCTCTAACACATTGCAAAGCAAAGAATTTTAGACATGTCTAACATCCAGCAGGTTAAAAAACAGTAGCATGGTAGTATGGTTCATTTCAGTCATACAGAAGCAAATCTATCCAGTGGAGAGTCTCAATTCCTCACTTTAACTCAAGCATGCTCACAGGGAGGAATTCTCATCATGAATATCTGCTATTCTTTATTTATTCAAATCATCCCACTCCTGTAAGTCTAATGATGATCTTTTAACTTCTTGGAATTCCCCATCCCTTTCATTTAACCTTCTAGAAGCCTAGTTGTGAGTTGGACTTGTTGCTAGAATTCTAAGATAAGAATTCCGCCTTTTGATCTGTCATCCTCAAAATGAGTTTTAGAGTTCCGTGACCAATAATGACTAGGAAATGTCCCTTTTTATTATAAATATGACTCACTTTCCATCTCCTGGAAATAAAAGAGTGAATGAAAATGATGTTTAATACAAACTGTTTATTTTATATTACATTAACACGCGTAAACTGGTGACATAGCTCAGTTGGCTAATGCACTGACTGTAGAATCTGTTCAAACCTAAGGGTCAGAGGTTTTAGTCCTAGCAAGGTCAACCTACATACTTAAATGAGCTACAATCTCAATGTATTCTGGTAAAATACATTAATTAAAAAAAATACATGGGAGTAGTCAGCTGGGATGATGGAAACTGTAATCTACAATGACTGGGGTCCAACAATTGATGATCCCTGTCCTGCAATGTTTTGGGTACCCCTCTGGCACTCAGAGGGTTAAAGTAAGCTGACCAGACCTTCCCTCTAATAAAGGACACATATGTAATATGAATATCTCAGGGCAGCACTTAAATCAAAGCATCAGAACAGAATACCTTTTTCATGTCTGTCCCTGTTAAAGGGATAGTAATATTTCAAAATAAAGGCAGCTTCAATTAATCTTCATAGTATTTGGGCCATGGAGAGTGTTATTTCAGTATTGTCAGAGCTGTAGTTCAAGAGTAATTGAATGATAAAGTATCCCCCTCCTGCCCATTTTACCTAGTGTAAGCCACCTCCCCTCAGATGTGGAATCTTGTCTTAAGACCGTACAGATCACAGCAATGGACAATCTTCTTACTGTGAGAACAATGAAAACACTGCCCCCCTTTACAGGTTTTTCCCTTATGCTAACTGAAGATTGTCCCTTTCTTCAAGCCATTTGGACACTACCTTTCTGTTCTGAGGTGAGCAGTGTTACATCAGTAAAAGGGGCGGGAGGGGGATACTTTATCATTCAATTACTCTTGAACTACAACTCTGACAGTATTGAAATAACACTCTCCATGGCCCAAATACTATGAAGATTAATTGGCGCTGCTTTTGTGTTGAAACATTACTATCCCTTTAACCTCTTAAGTACCTGCGCGCACACGCGTGGCCGGTGCTTGATGACCATGGTGCTTTTTTTTGGTACTTCCGGTTTAGGGCTCCCGGAGCAGCATGCAGCTGCGCCGGGAGCCCTGAACTTCATGATGTGCCAGGACCGTCACTGGTCTTTAAGTGCCAGACCAAAGAAATGCTCAGAATATTGCAAAGCACCCCTGCTCACACCTCTGGTAGACAAAGCAAATACAAAGGTAGAAAAACATGAGCAGTTCTGAAGCAAACCAACGAATCCATAAGGGAGAAATAACAATTCCTCTTGAAATAAACATGACTGTTACCCTTTTGAATGTTAGACAGTCCTCCAATGCGTTGCTCTGCACTTCTTCAGCACTGGCTTAAAATTTCCATTTATATGAGTGGGAATTTTGGGTAACTTTTATTTTATTTATTAATTTATTTATGATGCAATTGGTTTGTTCCAGAATGTCCCATTTTTAGTTTCCTGATCATAGCGCAATGTTCCATGCAATACAGTCCACTTTATTGTATATGTAGAAACTTGAAATATATGGGGTTTTTTTTCCTTCTTCTTCAAAATACAAGGTCATATTCCCAAGGATGATCTGACAGAGCTGCATTGTAGTTCTGATCAAGCCAGGTGGAGTGTTCCCAAGGTGTGCCTGATGGCAGGGCATGTTGGCATCAGCCAAATATGATTGGCTAATGCCCACATGAGACACCTTTGATTGGACTGTTGCCATGTAAATGATCTGAGATAAGAGATGGATAAGATAAGAGATGGATTTCCAAGTTAGTCACCATGCGCTTAATGAATGCATGGCGACTTAGTATAGTTACGCTTTAACCCCTTAAGGACCAGCGGTCCCGGGGTGTGCTGTCCCTTAAGGACCACATAGAAGACTTTGACGTGACATCCCACGTGACTGATCATGTGGGGCAGCTCGCCGAACGAAAGGACTGAAAGAGATCGCTCCGGTCTTGAAGTGATCAAGTTCAGTCCCCGGTATTACTCACTGCGCTCCTACAGGAGAGTGGTGAGTAAAAGTAAATGACGTACCAGGACCGTCACTGGTCCTTAAGTGCCGAACCAGCGTGACGGTCCTGCCACGTCAATGGTCCTTAAGGGGTTAAAGAAAACTCCATAAAACAATGGGTGGAATTCAATAAAGTAGAGAATTTGTTATTTAATAAAAGCCATAAATGTATGTGCTGTTTGCGAGTGCTCACGTATTGATGCCTCGATACTGAATAACACATGCGTACCCCTCTGGCACTTAAAGGGTTAACAGAAAGTTAGTGAATGCTCCTAAATTAACAGTAAACTTAGCAAATGCTCCTAAATTAACGGCAAAGTTAGCCAGACGTATGAAAATGTGTGCTAATTGCTTTTCTGAATTAGGAGCAATTGCTAATCCCCTCACAAAATGGCAGACATTTTAACCACACCCACTTTTTGAAAAGCATTTGCTAAAAAATGCTCGCCAATTGAGAAAAAGCATGTGCAATTCAGTAACATTTTGGTGCTAATTATTTTTCCATCAAAAGTACCTTGTAAATAATGATTGTACACGTTTCTTGCATTCCGACCTATATCTTTATTTAAAAATCGAAACGTTTTCAAAAGGTTTTCATCTTCAGACTTCCACATCTTGGACCCATACTTACATTCTCATAAATTTAATACCGTGGACGCTATAATTATGGTGGATGGCAGAATGAATGAGGAGACTGTGAACTTTAAATTTCCATTCAGTATTCCCCATGTACTCTAGAATTCTTGTTTTCAGTGCTCGTGTTCCTGCCAAAATACTGTAGACCACAGCCACATTCTGCTAGATAGAATGCTCCTGTGGTATTACAGTTAAAGTTTGTTTAACCCTTTGAGTGCCAGAGGGGTACGGAATGCATTGCTTTGCAATGCATTGCGTACCCCTCTGGCACTCAAAGGGTTAATTTTAAACGCTTCAGTTGTTTTAGACTTGAAATTACTTGTTTTATTTATGCTATCATAGCTATATGCTTTACAGTTAGTACTAAAATCCATTTGAAATACTATTTGTTACCAATTACATTAACGTTCTGGCTGTAAAAAACTGGGTGCTAAATTATCCTTCAGATTATATTCTCTTTTAAAAATAGTTTAGGTTTATCTGATGAAACAGGTTTTAGTAGTTCATCTTGTAATAAAATGTGCAAGTTCCTGTCTAATACTTGTTGAACTTCACGTGATTTATTATTAAATGGAGTAATGAATGATACCTTGTTGATCTTCTTTAGTAACTATTTTTAACCATTTGCATATATCTAGTTCACTAGCTTTATTTTCAGCTTCTTTAATTACTTTGCCACTATACCCTTTTTCTTGTAGTTTTTCTCTAATAGGTGTTACTTGTTCCTCAAATACTTTATATCTAGAGCAATTCCTTTTTTATCCTTCTAAACTGTTTTTAGAGAATATTTTCTAACTAGTTTTATTTATGGCAGCTACTGTTAAGTATAAAAATTATCATCAGGTGGTTTCTAGTAAGTACCGACTGGGTATCTAGATTATCCACATACAATTTTAGTTCCAGAAATTGAATTATTACAACCCATGCTTTAAAAATTAAGTATAATAATATAGATATTTCGTACACAATAGATTAAGTTCCTTGTACATATTTATTGACCATAAATAAGGTTGTAGAGCTATAGAAAGTTATTGGAACTGGACTATAAGTTAAAACAAGAACAGACAGATTTTATAGTTGAAGCAATACAGTTTATTTTAAAAAATAATTATTTTTTATTTCATACTGATTAGAAATTACAATCAGGAGACAGCCTTAGGAACTAGGTTAACACAGAGCTATATGAATTTGTTTACAGATGAATGTTTATAATATTTTATAAATAATAATAATAATAATCCATTTGGCATTAACCTAATCCTATGGTAGAGATATATAGATGATATTATGATGATCTGTGAGGGTAGTTGTGAAGAATTAGTCAAATTATTTGAATATGTAAATATTAATCCTCTCAGATTTACATATAATCATTATCAAGAAAGAATTACATTTTTGGATCTAGAACTGTATGTGGATAATGGAGATAGCCAGTCTCATAATTACTACAAACCAATTGATAATAATAATTTTACACTTAACAGTAGTTGCCATAAACAGAACAGTTTAGAAACTATTATCTTTAATCAATTTAGAATGATAAAAAATAATCAGAATTAATTATTTGAAAAACAATCCATTGCATTGAGACAAATGTAGTATGTGTTGTTGTGATGCAACTCTCTGCTGTCCTTTGCCTAGTATCTTTATACCTCTAGCCATTGTGTGCACCACCCTTTCTCTCTCTTTCTCTCTTTAACCATCCTCTGCTCCTAGGTCAATGAAGACAAGGATGTCAGTTATTTTGTGGTTTATATATACCAGTCTGAGGTGATATTTCATCTTTGCTATGTTCTGATTAATTTGAAATTACTTTGACAACATCGGACATCAATGTCAAATGTTGACCATTAGATATTTTCCTTTGATATTCTTGGTTCTCACAATATTTTGATTCCAAATATATGTGGGGTATCATAAAAAAGCTACAATGCATATTAAACATTGACATGTATTTTTGTTAACTAGGGTTTTGCTGGATCTGATAGAATCAAGCCCCAGAATGGTCTGAAAGGAGACAGACCCCTAATGCTCCCCAATGTGCTTATGCTGCATTATACAGGACAGTTTGTATAGATAGGTTATTCCACTAAAAAAGTCACGAGTCTAGGGATATAAAATGTGTAGGGGTCACATGATGGATGCACCCACCTCCTCATTGGTCAGCTGTGTGTTTGCTCTGTTTATGTGCAGGAAAGCACATCCTTGTTGTCTGGGATTCTTGCTCCTTGGTTCAAGATATGGGCTTGATCCCTTGATGGACCGGACATTGGATTGTTGACTAGTGATGATCGAGCACCCCGATGCTCGGGTGTTCGGGTGCTCTGGCCGAGCGCCCCCGGAGGCTCGAGTGCTCGGCCGAGCACCCGAGCCCCATTGAAGTCAATGGGAGGACTCGAGCATTACACCAGGCACCCCCTGCTCTGATGAGGGGAGGGTGCCTGGTTCATAGGAAAAGGTCAGAAAATGATGGAAACACCACAGAAATGGTTCAGGGACAGCATAGGGAGGATGTCTGGATGCATCTTGGACTCCAACGTCACTGCTGGGAACGATGTTTCGCCCGTAGTACGCCATTTTTACAGACTGACCGTAAAACACACAAAAAGGAAGATAAAAACTAATCTGCGGCTAGGCACACTAAACAATATGTGACGCTAATCTGCGGCTAGGCACACTAAACAATATGTGACGTTAATCTGCGGCTAGGCACACTAAACAATATGTGACGCTAATCTGCGGCTAGGCACACGAAACAGAATGTGACGCTAATCTGCGGCTAGGCACAGTGAACGGAATATGTGACGTTAATTTGTGAATTTGCACACTAAACAATATGTGACGTTAATCTGCGGCTAGGCACACTAAACAATATGTGACGCTAATCTGCGGCTAGGCACACTAAACAATATGTGACGCTAATCTGCGGCTAGGCACACTAAACAATATGTGACGCTAATCTGCGGCTAGGCACACTAAACAATATGTGACGTTAATCTGCGGCTAGGCACACTAAACAATATGTGACGCTAATCTGCGGCTAGGCACACGAAACAGAATGTGACGCTAATCTGCGGCTAGGCACAGTGAACGGAATATGTGACGTTAATTTGTGAATTTGCACACTAAACAGAATGTGACAATAATCTATGGCTAGGCACACGTTTAAAATGGCCCTTTTTGTCGCTGCGTTGTAAAATAATTGGCCCTGTGCACCTAACAGAATATGTCAGCTTGTCACTGCACTGTGAAATATTTGTCCCTGTGCACCTAGTACAATGTCACCTTAGAACATGCCCCCCCCCAAAAAAAAATTAAATTCTGCCACCCCCAAAAAAAATTAAATGCTGCCCCCACACACAACAGTCCTAAAAAGGACTTTTGGGTCTTGAAAGAGTTTCAACAATTTTATTTTCCCTACACTGACTTCCTGTGCATCTAGTATTATATGTCACCTTAGAAATATCCCCCCCACAAAAAAAAAGGAAATTGTGCCCCCCCAAACAAAATACAAATGCTGCCCCCACACACAACAGTCCTAAAAAGGACTTTTGGGTCTTGAAAGAGTTCCAACAATTTTATTCTCCCTATACTGACTTTCCCTGCCTAAGCGCATCTCTCCCTGGCTAAGAATGAGCCGAACTCGCGCGTCGGGTGCTATACAGCACCCGATCACGGGTTCTGGCCAGCCAATCAGTGTAATGCCAGCAGCCAACATGGCTGCTGGCATTACACTGATGTCAGAGCCTCCCCGCACGTTTATTGGCTGCGCAGCAGCCGCGAAACGTGCGGGGAGGAGACCCGAACATGGCGGGCGAGCACATGCAGTACTCGTACGAGTACCGCCATGTGCCGAGCAGAGCGATGCTCGAGCCGAACCGAGCTTCGGCCGAGCATGCTCGCTCATCACTATTGTTGACCCTACAGACAAAGGTACAAGTGGAGGCTTCATTTAGGGTGATACCACTGTTGCTTGTGTGTTTTTATACTTTGAGGATGTTACTCACTGGGTTTTAGTGGTTTTAATATAACATTTGCATACTACACAAAACATTTAATTCTCTATTCTTCTCCTCCCCTTGTATGCATTTCCACATAGAGCTGTTGTACCAAGCTTGAAAGCCTGACACAACATGTCTATTTGGATTGCTCATGCAACCAGGAGTGTGGCTGAGACCTACAGACTCATATCATCATGTAGAGATAACTAGAGAAGGTTTGACAGATGTTGTGCCTTCTTGTCTCTGTTGGACCATGTGACAAGATTATGAGAACTTTGAGGTGTGTGGCCTATAAAAATACAAGTTCTTTTCACTGACATTAATGTGACCAGATCAAAGTTTCAATATGGGGTGCTAATTAAAAACCCAAGCTACGGGACTGCACTGTGCAGAATGCAGAACAAAAAATTATATAATTCCTAATCATTAAAATGATATTCTGGTTATATTACATTACCATAGAATCTGACCGTTTTCTACTTTTACAAGTAAGTTCCAAGAACGTAATCGAACAAATATGGGCAAAATCGATAAATGAGTGAATTGGAGGAGGGTTCTCCTGTAATATACATTCAATATCAAATTCTTCTACTATCCTGACATGCAGTAATTCATAGGCCTTTAAGGATCAGAGGGGTCATCCTTGTTGAATACCTCTAGTCTTTATAAGGTTAAAATATGAATGTAAGAATCACTTCTGGAGCAACCAAAGTTGGAAGATGAATACACATTTAAAAACCTGAACATAAATTAAATAAATGTGAAAAGAGGAAGACAGGGATGAAATATACCTTGATCACTGAAGTTGTTTAACGTGACGGTTACCCTCCTTTTTACTTTACATATTCTATAAAAAGAAAATATGCAAAATCAGATTATTTATCCTTTTTATTATTTTGTTTTCATCTTCATCTATATTTTTACGTGGTTATCTCCCTGATATTGAGGTTTCTGTCAGGGCCATTTTACTTGCCTCTATTGCAACCCAGTCATACTCGTTAAGTCTCTGCATAACTTCTCCTTGATACTGTTCTCTGAATTTTCCGCCCTACAGGTCCTTATAGCAATTGTCACTTTCTTCTCCATATTGTGTCACCTTCTATGGCTGGACCACTCAGCAACTCCAAGCACTTGGACCAGACATGGCAAACATGTATCCCTGGGACTGTATGAGGCCCCCTAGCTAATAAACTGCAGACCCAACAGGATTGATCATTTTAACTGTAATGTGACCCTATTGGCCCAAATTCTATTTTAGATTAGCTTGGTTTCCTATCAGGGGAAGGCTGTTTGCTGGTCGGACATTATGGTAGTTGTGGTCCCCAACAAATGCAGAGCCTATGGTTGAATACATCTGTTCTACAAGTAAGCCAAAACAGAGCAGCAAACTATATATACATTTAATCACTCTCCAGGTGACCCCACCAAAATAATAACACAGACATTGGCAGCAATTCTGGTGGCCCTCCTTAGAGGGGGTTGTTGAGCATAGAGGGAATTATTGTGCATGTGGAATTCCCAAGAGCGAATTGTTGCATATGCAGCACTCAGCTATATTTGAGTTTGATGTGCCTGACTTGGACCTTTGGTATCATTCCCCCTCACTTAGTATGAACTGCATGTTATCTAGCTAGCAGGACCCACTCATCCTTCTGTTTCCAATGCCTTTTAATGTTGATTGTAAATATCCTTTTCCAGTGTATCCCATTGTACACTGCTCTGTTGTCATGTAATTGCTATTATACAGCACTGCTGGATCTATTGGCACATTATAAATAATTTATAATAATAATATAATAATAGAGAGGTTCATTTCCATTTAGAGCTTTAAATTAAGAAGAAAATAGTGCAATTCCCAAACAAACCAACTGTATCTTAAGGAAAAAATAAGTATTTAATTAATTTAACCCATTAAGGACTGGTTGAGTGTGGACCACTTTTTTTTTTTTGCCATCCTGGTTCAGGGATCCTCAAATGGCGTGCTGTTACACGGCAAGCCCTGAAATCCATGACGTGCCAGGACCGTCATGGGTCCTTAAAGGGGATCTATGACCCCTATACAAGTTTGTTTTAAAATTTAGTTTATATAGTGAATAGGTGAAATAATGTATTAGTTTCTTTTTTAAAATAGCCATTTGGCTGGAATTCAATGAATAAATACTTCCCTGCACCTTCCTTCCGGACAGATTGTGGTTACCTCTGTACTGCAGTCCGTCACTCTGCCTTTGTTCCCCTCCCTCTATCCAGCCTCCTCCGATGACAGAGGCTTTCTGCCTGTAAGCTGGAGTGGTCTCTGGCCAATGAGAGCGCTCCAGCTTACATGCAGAAATCCTCTGTCATTGGAGGAGGCTGGATAGAGGGAGGGGAGCAGAGGAAGAGTGACAGACTGTGGTACAGAGCTGGTAACCACAGTCTGTCCAGAAGTAGGTGCAGAGCAGTATTAGTTGAATTTTGGCCGAATATCACCTGTTCGCTAATCACTATATAACCTAAATTTTATGACAAACTTGTATAGGGGTGATAGATACCCTTCAAGGGGTTAAATGAGCTTTTAAGCCCTTGACTGATGGAGTATTGCAATGCGTTGGACACCTCTTCAGCATTCAAGGACTTAAAATCCCCATTTAAATCAGTAGGGAATTTGTATTTGATCCCTATAGTTCAATTGGATTGGCTCAGAACTGCAGCACGTTTGACCACACATCCCCTTAATTCCAGGAAGATTATAAAACACACACAGTGTAGAGTTGCTCAGATTCCTGTGCAGCCCTGCAGAGTGAAATTTTCATAATCATCCTGCATTCAACCCTTTGATTGCCAGAGAGGTATCCAACGCATTGCAGATACCTTTCTGGCACTGAAGGGTTAAAGGGATATGTGGTCACCTTACTTTTAATTAGTACATCAGCTTCTCTGTCATCATCCTTTTCCCATAAACGTGCAGTGTCTCTCACAGAAACGTATCTCCTTTGTGTAAGTTTACCTCAGTTGCAACACACAATATATTGCAATTATCACTAAACAGAAGCTTGCATAATCAAACAGCGGTTAAGGGTCATGGAAAACTGCCTACCCTGTCATATAAAGCTCAGGTTTTATTCACACATATTATAGCTCATGCACAAAAGAGAGAATTAGTAACCCTTTGAGTCCCAAAGGGGTGTGAAACACATTGCTCTGTAATGCGTTTTGTAACCCTCTGGTGCTCAAAGGGTTAAAAACGCTGTCTGGGAGTACCTGGAAAAAGGGAATAACTTCTGTTCCTTTAACCCTTCGAGTGCCAGAGAGGTAGCCAACGAATTGCAACGCAAAGGGTTGAATAGGTGAGTTCATTCTTATGAATGGTTGATTTCACTCAATGCAAATTGAATGGCATGCAGATTGTGATATATGGCTTCTTACATAACGATCCCTTGCTAACGTATTTAACCATTTCAGTGCCAGAGGGGTATGGAACGCATTGCTTTGAAATGTGTTCCATACCCCCTCTGGCACTGAAAGGTTTAATACCACACTCTCCTCTGGTCAGCAAGGGTTAATTAAACAATCTGAGGAAATTCGAAAATATGTGAGCATTTTACAGCTTGCACTTATTCACCCTTTAAAGGGACAGTAATGTCGCAAGAAAGAAAAAAAATAGATCTCCAAGTCTTCCTTATAATAAAAGTAACCCATTGTGCTCTTTTAACCCTTTGAGTAGGCTGACCAGACCTCACCTCGCCTTTTACCGGGGAAGCATAGGAGAAATGCATACTGCAGGATTGCATTGAATTCAGTGAAATCCTGCAAAATGGCTATTTCCTATGTGTTCCCAGTTAAAGGTGAGATCTGGTCAGCCTACTTTTGAGTGCCAGAGGGGTACACAATGCATTGCGTACCCCTCTGGCACTCAAAGGGTTAAGCAATTTACATGTCTGTAGTTCATAAGATATCAACTGTAGAAGGATCACCCTCCCGTCCCTTCTGGCCGCCTCCCATTGAACTTCTAATCTGGGACCGGACGGCTGCAGCAAGGGACACACTTCAGTAAGTATAAGGAAAACCCTTCCCCCTTGATGAGGAGGGTAAGATTTTCCTTTGTTTAATGAAGACTGTCCCTCACTGTGCTCCATCCAGACCATTAAAATCAGTTTAATAACAAGGTTTCAGCATTCCGTTTAACCATTTGTGTGTCAATAGGGCTGTGCAGTGCAATGCCTTTCTGGCATGCAAATTATTAAAGGAACAATATTGATATAACTTTAAATATCCATAGTAAGAGTTAACATATATCAAAATGAAATATTAATATGTTATATCCCTAAAACATAATCCTAAACTTGGTTTTTACACATGTGTAAATTGCTCTGTTCATAGAGCATTTATTTATTGTTGTTTGTCCTGTTTGTTTTGAGAGATAAGACCAGCTGTCAGTTAAATGACTGTGATTAGTGCACACTGATTTTGTATTCAGAAAGGCTGTTATCTCTGCCCCTTAACAGATAATCCTGGACCATCTAAGGGAGCCCCAGAGCCCTGGAAATGGCAGGAATGTCTCCTCCCTCACAACATATATAAGACTAGATTGTACGCCTCAGAAAACAAACAGAGAAATGTTACAGATGCTGTCACACAGAATTTAAGTGTATATAACCCCGTTCATTTTTAGGTTTTAGTGTTCCCTTAAAGCTATGAGTGCCAGACTGGTACGGAAGTCATTGCAAAGCAATGCGTTCTGTACCAGTCTGGCACTCAAAGGGTTAAAACAACCAATGAGAAATAAAGAGAAAAAAACAGAGAACATTACTGGGAGATTTAAAGGGATAGTAATGTTTTACAAAAAAAGCAGCTTTGATTAATCTTCATAGTATTTGGGCCATGGATAGTGTTATTTCAGTACTGTCAGAGTTGAAGTTCAAGAGTAATTGAATGATAAAGTATCCCCTTCCCACCCCTTTTACCTAGTGTAAGCCACCTCCCCTCAGATGTGGAATCTATTCCTGGGACCATACAGGTCGCAGCAAGGGACAATCTTCTTATGGTGAGCATAAGGAAGACACTGCCCCCATTGACAGGTTTTTCATTAATGCTCACTGAAGACTGTCGATCTCTAAGATCCACCTGGACACACCCTGCTGCTCTGAGGGGAGCAGTGTTACATCAGTAAAAAAGGGAGGGAGGGGGATACTTTATCATTCAATTACAAGTCTGACAGTAATGAAATAACACTCTCCATGGCACAAATACTATGAAGATTAATTGGAGCTGCGTTTTACTATCCCTTTAAAGCAACCAAGGAGAAGTAAAGGAAAGAAAATACAGACGTTTTGTGGCAAAAAAAATGTGCAATAGGGGACAAATTAAACAAAAATCCAATTGATTTAAATGGGCTTTTAATCCTTTAAGGGGCAGGGGGTATGTAACAGATTACCTGCAATGCTTGACATACCCCTCTGGTCCTTAACGGGTTAAGGCAGAAGTAGATTTTTTATGGCAGAAAAACAATTAAAAATAAATAAAAAGCAGACAAATAGCCCAAAAGATGGATGGAATCAGTCACGCTCATCAGTTCTAATGTCTGGGTGCGTACTACTAGCTTGGGACAAACCACACCTTTCCTCTTCCCAGCCCCACCCACTTCTATGAAGCTCTACCCACAAGTGACTCGAATCATTTGGACTCTTCTACCTCTACCCATACTTGTCACTCAGTTCCCAGGTATGGCAATATGGAATCTTCCTCCGAGCACAATTTTTGGTCACAGGTAAGAGATTTTTTTATTTATATATAATTTATAGATCAGAAGGGTGCAATATAGCCATTTGGGATAAACAAAGTTACTGGAATAGGGGAAATACAGGGTTGTTACAATTGAATCATGGATCTAGCAAAATGTTTCATTTTCTGGTAATGTGTAAAACTACAAGACAGGTAAGGTACTAACAGTAACACAGGTCCACTCTAAACTAGGTGATGGAACCAGTTTCTCTGTGCTAGGCCTGCCTAATGCCAATTTGCTAAGTTACTTACGCTATTAATCCATTTTCCCAAGGGGATGGCAATTGGGAAGTGTATTGTATCAGTCCTTTCCTCTGCATGTTGTATGTATTAATAAGTCTAAGTGGACAAGGATGTAGTGTCAGACAGTGCATCATCATTTTCAACACATGAACTGCTGGGAAGTGGGTGGGTGGGTACTTTTCAGTGCAGTGGTCCAGTCAAGTAGCGGGTCTGTTTGGAAGAAAAAGCTGTGTGAACAATGAGGTTGTAGGTGGGAGAGTAATTTGTAGAAATGAAGGAAAGTAAGTAGAGGAGCATCTGAAGATTTGAAGGCTAGAAGAGTGTCTGATGTGACAGAGAGGGAGGGAATTCCAGAGCTTAGGTGCAGGAAGAGAGAAGTCCTGTAGGCGAAAATGGAGGATATTATAAGGGCTGCAGAGATCAGAAGATCCTGTGTAGAGAGAAGATGAAAAGTGGGAGTATATTGGGAAGAAAGAGATGAAATGTAGGGGGTGCAGTATTAACAAGGGCTCTGTAAGTTAACACCAGTATTTTGCACTTAATTAGTAGAGAGGAGCAGTATTAGAGGAGTGATGTGTGAACTAGATTAGTGTGTTGGCAAGGGTCATTGTGGACAGTACAGGAGTTAGTCAGGTGAGAGGAAGGCCAACTAGGAGTGAACTGCAGTAGTCGAGACAGGACATGATGAGTGTCAGGATTAGAATTTTGGTAGCCTTTTGGGTTATGTAGGTAGAGGCAACATGAATTGGAGTTTGACTGAATGTGGAGTTTGTCCCAGTGCACTAGAACCACATATACTGACCCACACCCTTGTCTCATGGTATCCATAGAATCACATATACTGCCCCCCCCACCAGCCTTGTCCCATTGCACTGGTAGCCATGGAACCACACATACTGACCTTCAGCCTTGTCTGCTGGACTGGTATCCATAGAATCACACACTGACCCCCAGCCTTGTAACCACAGAACCACACATTCTGCCACTCCTATTGTTCCAATGCACTGGTAGCCATCATAATGTCGCAGTTCTCTTGTTGCCCACCTTAAAATGACGCATTAACTATGTTGCTTGCCAAAAAATGGCGCATTCCTTATGTCACCTTACACACAATGCCGCGGTCAATATGTCACCTGCATCAAAATGTCACTCACATATTCAATGTCATGCACATTTTAATGTCGAGCACATATTTACGTTGATTTATATTCATGTCGCCTTATAAATGTCACCTCAGTATCGCCTTAGAGATTCAGGTCACCTTATACATGTCACGCACATATATTCATAATTTATCAATGCTGCATCATAACTGCGGTGATTTTGCCTCGATCCAAACAGGAAGTGCGTCACTACTGTAAACAAAACAGGTAATACCTTAACAGTGCAATACAGGTCAGCGAAAAAACAAAATGCCCAGGGAGCCTCCACTTACAAGACCTGAACTGGATATACCTGAACCACACAAACTGACTACCAGCCTTGCCCCACTGACTGACTGGCTGAACTGACACATTTTCCATGGGAAATTTCTTGTGGTTAGTGAAAAGAAAAGCATTGGGGAGGGGGGTTCTTATATATTCAAATTTTCATGGAAAAAATCAACAAATCGGTGGTTTTCCACAAAACTTCCTGCAGGAAAAAAATGTAATATTCATCCATCCCTATCTGGGACATTTATAATCACTTTTTTCTGTTTTTTGTTTTTGTTTTTTCTTTCTTTAATAACATCATAATGCCATTTAATTTTGTGTTGCATACACCAACACAATGTAATTACATTTGACCCTTTAAAAGTAGCTTTTCTTGTGATGGATAAAAAAATACAGATGATAATATTATTCAAATCAAGAATAAAAAGTACACAAACATATTTATTAAACCCTTAAGGACCGGCCGAACACGCATGTTGCGGTCACTTAAGGACTACGGACCATATTTTTTTTTTTGGCGCATCCGATTCCAGAATCCCCGAACGGCATGCATCCGTGCAGGGAGCCCGGAATTCCATGACGGTCCAGGACCATCATGGGTCCTTAAGAGGTTAAAATATTGTTCTGTTGAAGGACAAATGGAGCCCTTCCTGATTTTCTTTTGTATATTCTTGCATGCAACTGCTCAGAGCGGAGAAAGCAAAAACGGATAAGCATGTCCTTGGTAATACAGTGATCTTGACATGGCTCACTGCTTTTTTACCATGAGAAACGAACATAATTCACTCCCCTAAAATGTCTCTCCCACTAAAGGTTTCCATTTTGATGATGCATAATTTCATAGGTTATATTTTCAGATGACAAAAGGGACTCTCTGCACAGTTTCTACAAACCACAATCCCACGACCTTCAAGTTTATCTTCCTTCTCATGAAAACTTTTAAACAAACATATTGCTTGAGTTTCAACATAATTAACCCCTTGGATGCTAGAGAGGTTTCCAATGCTTTGCAAAGCAGTTTGTTTGAGACCTGTCTTGCATCCAAAAGTTTAAATAAAAATGAATATGACCTTGTCTAGGTCAAATTTTCAGTGACTGCTAACTCCATGGGCTTAATTTTGAGGTCATAAATGTAGGAGCATTTTATTAAAGGGACAGTGTCATTTAAAAACAAATAAGGGTCATATGCTTTAAAATATCAAGTACTAGTTGAAAAGCCCATTTACTTGGGCCACAGTGCCACCCAGCAACTGGCCGGATCCTGTCTTGTCACTGGCGTGCTGCAGTCATGCTTAGTAGAGATTGCCCGCGCCGCGGCTGAACGAAGCGGGGCGCTCCAAATTCAGACTGTAGTCCTCTCTGCGCACCTTCCTGGGACCGGTGAATTCAGAGCGCCCCGCTCTGTATCAGATGCGGCACGGGCAATCTCTACTGCGCATGACTGCAGCGCACGCAGCCATCTCTACTGCACATGACGGCTTCTGACAAATATCCTTAGCGAATTATTATATAGGATTCAAAGCCAGCATTTGTAAAGATTATTTCTTAGATGCATAAACCCTAAAATATGTGATTAACAGGATTTTCCTATGTAGATGTATACATTTTAGGTAACTATGCATAAAGATTTGACCCCGGTTTTCTTAGGGAAACTTTGAAATGGAACTATACCCTAAGAAGAAGTGGTTCTTAAAGGAAAGTAAAAAACTAAGATACTGGCTATGTGCCCCTGACTACCACTAAACTGTAAACTGTTCTGGTACATCAGGACTTAATACTTGTACTGTGACATGGCTGGTCCTGCACTGTATCTTGAAGATTGGAGCAAGCAGCCTCCAACTTCTGCCTCTGTTAGGTGACTGATGCTATGAGAGCTGAGACTGACATCTGAAGCCCCTATAGATCCAATGCACTTTCTCAGTGGCTCTAAGCAAGCAAACTGGATCTATGGGGACTTGAGATTTTTTCAACTCACATAATACATCACTGATCAGAGTGGGACCAAACATGTGAAAGGATATGCATTACCCCCTGAGCTTCCACGGATACTTAATGGTGGTCAGGGACATATGGCCAGACTTTTAGTTAGATTCATTTTGGTTTACATTCCATTTATCAGAAGGAGTTAGCTAAGTAAGCTTTTTCCATACAACAATCAGTAATTTCTATGTACTATTTTTATTTGCTTTTTATCTCTGCAATAGTTTACTGCTAGTTGTTTCAGTTTACAATCTGATAAAGACTAGTGTCCCTTTTGAGTCATTTAGGTCTATTGTAGCCCGATGTTTGGGGGTGTTACTTAGAGGTATACTACAATAGCGTTCTTCACTGTACACAAGGAATTGCAGAAAAAGATATATATATATATATATATATATATATATATATATATATATATAAAGAGGCACATGACAGCTCTATGAAGGACACCTTGGTAGGTTAGTCTGTTAAACAAATTAAGAGTCAACTATTCCTAGGAAAAACGTCCTCTTTGTTAAGCGTTAATGTCTGTGTATGTCATAATTGAGGTAAAATAACCAATAGGAAATAAGTCAGTATGAACTTGAAAGTGGAACGTTCACATTCTTAACTCCCCAGCCCCATTCATTTTTTTTTATCACAGAACATCCTCTTAATTATTTAAAAAGTTGATCATTTTAATTAAAAAATACCTAATTGTTCTCTGATATTGAGAGGGAGAGCAGCACCATCTTCATGACATTTCCAGTGATTGGCAGCACTCTCTCTCTGAGTAGTTGCTAATGATGCTTCCAAAGCCTGACTCTTAATCTCAGAGGCAGGCTCTTGATTAGAAACACACCCTTTGGCTGCAAAAAAATTACCTCTCTGGCACTCAAAAGGGTCAATTATTACCGACGAATCTATCACAATGTACGGGGCTGCAGCTCTGTTTGATTTCAGCATGTGCTAGATACATAGTGGGGTGATGTGCGGGTTTGCAATGCTTGTGTGCATGGATGTGAAGGAGACAGCACAAGCATGGAGATAGCTGGGACTGGTAGTGGGTGAGGAAATAAGAGGGAGATTCACTAAGCGGTGATAAAGAGGTGATAAAGTGGTGATGACGTCTCCAGTTTATCACTACTCTGGTTCCTATGTTATTCTATAGAGCCTATGCACTAAGATCTCCAGAACTGAAGATATATCAGTGCATAGGCTCTACAGAATAACACAGAAATTGTAGAAGTGATAAACTGGAGAAGTCATTTTCACTTGTCCACCTCTTTATCACCGCTTAGTTAGTAACTCTCCCCCAGGGACACAGAGGCCAATTCTACAGAGCGGTGCGGTACCGACCTGAGCATCAGATAACATCACCAGGTAATTATTCCTAAAGCTTTTTCTATCAAACTACTGAGATTTAAAAAAATAAATAAATAAACACATTTCAGGTAGTTTTCTTTGATGAACATATTATGATGATGTTTATTGGTGGTGGAAGTTCCACTTGAAAAATGGAAGGCCTCTGATATCAAAGCAATTATCTGTTTAGGTTTCATCTGTTTTTAGCATTCAAAATCTAGCTTGTAATGTAAAAAGATATTCATTTGTGACAGATATTCAAGCTCTTGCACCATGTATTATTTATTTTTTTATAAATGCTGGCCAGCAATTATCTGTTTGACTTTTATTACTTTGTGTAACAAGCTTGATAACAAACATAGCCTCTAGACACCCTATACATCCATGTGTTCACTAAGTGTAGCCTCTAGCCACCATACACATTCTTTTATGACAGGTAGAACATTTTTACCGAAGGAAGAATTTTACATTTTCTACTGGCTAGGAGAACGCTATATTTATTTTTGCTGTAACCCCTTGGATGCTATGTATCGGAGATGTCTCTAACATCCAAAAGGTTAAATTAACCCTTTTTCAATTTTAGGTAATGCTGTCCATGAAAGTTGCTACAATCAAAAGAGTTAACTGATCCTTGTAACCATCAGCATCTTATATATGATGTAATACTTAAAGGAATACTAACAACGTCTAATAATAACTTCCCACTTAGCTTACTATGGCAATGAAATCCTATTGGCCCCTATGAAATTTATTCTTGCACCTTCCTGGTCCACAGAAGGGGGCATGATGTAGCTACCAGGACTGCTGGACCAAAACCCCCTCTCACCAAAACATTATTAATATTTTTTAGGGGGGGTTCAGACCTAAGCAGATAGAAGGCATTAGCCACTGAAGATTACCATGTGCATTGGGTGAAGTTTGAGTGATACCAGCATGAGTCATGTCTACCAACCATGGATAAGACAACCAGAAATAACCAAAGACGTTATTGCACATCAGATAGTTTGCTTTGTGCTCTCTCTGATTAGCGATCTGTCTGCAATAACAGTTTGGTCACTGATAGATGGCAGTGAAAGTAACTGACAACTTTTAGTTGTATCTAACCTGATGCAAATCATGTAATATTTATCAAAGTACCATGAATTGCTTAGATTAATGTTGAAGAAGAAAAATATTTTTAAGACCTTTTGGGCCATATGCAAAATAAAGAAGTCAATCAATTCTGGTGCAAATCAAATCCACCATAGGGAACAAATAAAATCCCCCAAATTCCAATTTATTTAAAGGAGCAGTACCCTTTTATTAAAAAAAAAATGATGTTTTTACATATACAGTCATGTGAAAAAGAAAGTACACCCTCTTTGAATTCTATGGTTTTACATATCAGGACATAATAACAATTATCTGTTCCTTAGCAGGTCTAAAAATTAGGTAAATACAACTTCAGATGAACAACAACACATGACATATTTCATTGTGTCATGATTTATTTAACAAAAATAAAGCCAAAATGGAGAAGCCATGTGTGAAAAATTAAGTACACCCTTACTGCTGCCATAAGGGAAGCAATTGTTGCTGTCCATCAATCTGGGAAAGGGTTATAAGGCCATTTTCAAACAATTTAAGGTCTATCATTCTACAGTGGAAAACATTCAAGACAGTTGCCAGTCTTCCCATGTGTGGACATTGCAGCAAATTCACCCCAAGGTCAGACCATGCAATGCTCAGAGAGATTGCAAAAAACCCAAGACTTATATCTCAGACTCTACAGGCCTAAGTTAGCATTTAAATGTTAATGTTCATGACAGTACAATTAGAAAAAGACTGAATAGGTATGGTTTGTTTGGAAGGGTTGCCAGGAAAAAGCCTCTTCTCTCTAAAAAGAACATGACAGCACAGCTTAGGTTTGCAAAGTTGCATCTGAACAAACCACAAGACTTTGGCAACAATGTCCTTTGGACAGACGAGACCAAAGTGGAGATGTTTGGCCATAATGCACAGTGCCACGTTTGGCGAAAACCAAACACAGCATATCAGCACAAACACCTCATACCAAGTGTCAAGCACTGTGGTGGAGGGGTGATGATTTGGGCTTGTTTTGCAGCCACAGGAGCTGGGAACCTTGCAGTCATTGAATCGACCATGAACTCCTCTGTATACCAAAGTATTCTAGAGTCAAATGTGAGGCCATCTGTCCGACAGCTAAAGCTTGGCCGAAATTGGGTCATGCAACAGAACAATGATCCCAAGCACACCAGCAAATCTACAACAGAATGCTGAAAAAGAAAAGAATCTAGGGGGGAGATTCACTAAGTGGTGATAAAGAGGTGAAGGTAACTTCTCCAGTGATATAATTTCTCCAGTTCCTATGTTATTCGATAGAGCCTATGAAGTTTCTTCAACTTTGGAGATCTTAGTGAATAGGCTCTATAGAATAACATAGGAACTGGAGAAGTGATATCACTGGAGAAGTTATCTCCACTTTATCACCTCTTTACCACCGATTAGTGCAGTGATTCTCAACCAGGGTGCCGTGGCACTTTGGTGTGCCACGGACATCTACTGAGGGTGCCCCATGTTTTTATGAAGACCGACAAAAACGGACATTTAAATAAAGATTTATAGAAATTGTTAAGTACAATATGTTTAGTTTTGTTATTATGATTGTAAGACCTAATAAGAACTATATATTTATGTATTGTACCCATCATTATGCCCTTAATAAAGTACATTAAATATGTTAGGGGTGCCCCGAATGTTCTAGATTATGTGTTAGGGGTGACCCGAACAAAAAAAGATTGAGAACCACTTGATTAGTGAATCTACCTCAAGGTGTTGCAATGGCCCAGTCAAAGTCCAGACCTCAAACGGGCTGAAATGCTGTGGCGGGCCTTTAAGACAGCTATACATAAACAAATGCCCGCAAACCTAAATGAGTTGAAGCAACTTTGTAAAGAAGAGTGGGCCAAAATTCCTTCACAACGATGTGAGAGACTGATAAAGTCATAGAGAAAACAATTACTTCAAGTTATTGCTGCTAAAGGTGGTTCTACAAGCTATTGAATCATAAGGCGGAGATTCACTAAACGGTGATAAAGAGGTGATAGAGTGGAGATGACTTATCCAGTGATATCACTTCTCCAATTGCTATGTTATTCTATAGATCCTATTCACTAAGATCTCCAAAACTGAAGAAATCTTAGAGCATAGGCTTCGTAGAATAACATCGGAATTGAAGAAGTGATATCACTGGAGAAATCATCTCCACTTTATCACCTCTTTATCACTGCTTAGTGAACCCCGCCCCAAGGTGTACTAGTGTTAAAAATTATTTTTTTAATATTATTATTTATGAGGTACTATATGGGGGATCTCAAGTCATAGGCTATGGCTCTCCATAGTAAGTAATAGGAACAGCTCTACCTATAGTGCCCACAGCAGAAAATGGTAGATAGATTTGAAAGGAAACATTTCTGTGGTAATAAAACAGGAGTAGATGTGCGTTACAGAATAAGCTGGTACTATTACAAAACAAAGGATAATCACGTATATATATATTTATTTTTTCTTCTTCGGTATCAACATTTACTGCATCTTTAAATCACTTCTAGACCTATCTAGCGTTCAAGAGGTTAAAAGTTACTTTTAAATGGACAGGAATTTGTATTTAGTACCTATTGTACTGTCAGTGTGCCCCAAAATGTCTTCACTTATACATAAGTCCCTGTGAATCCAAAACATGATTTTTATTGATACAAGTATTAATATTTCATCTGTGCATATATTGTGTTTATGTTAAATAATGATCAGAAAACTTACCTATTGAAAGAAGAAGCAGATGCCAAGACAGCGTGATAAAAAATAAATCTGGAAAATATAAAATCACCCGCTGCCGCATAGGTCACACATTTAAGTTGCTAAAAGGATATGAAACCCTATAAAGCGGAAAAAAACGGTTTACTATATTGCTTGAAAATAAGAAGAAAATGTGTTTAACCCTTTCATACTGGATCTTGAAACCCACTGCTATTCCTAGTATAGACTCTGAAAGCAATGATTGGAGCAATTCTGGAGCAAATCAACTGCATCATAGGGGAAAAAATAACATTCTCATTGATTGAATTGGGACCTTTAGCCCCTTGAGTGCTAAACAGGTTTCAAACGCATTGTCATCTGCTGTTATTTTCATTGGGTGTAGTTTTCTGTTCTTTACTTAAATGTTTTAAGGACCAAAGGAGCACATTGCAAAGGAATGTGTTGCACACCTCCTGGTCCTTACACACACCACACATACACACTCACACACCACATACCACACACACGACTCACACACACACACCACACACACACATTCACCTCATATACCACATACACACACACACACACCTCACAACACACACACCTCACATACCACAACCACACACACACACACACACACACACACCACATACCACACACATACCTCACACACCACATACCACACACACACACCTCACATACCACACACACACCTCACATACAACATACCACACATACAAACTCACACACCTCACATAGCACACACACACACACCTCACACAACACATACCACACATACACACAACTCACATACCACACACACACACACCTCACACACAAACATCTCACACACACACACAAACACCACACACACACAAACATCACATACCACACACACACCTCACATAACACACACACACACACCTCACATACCACACACACACACTCACACACCATATACCACACACACACACACATACACACACTCACACACCTAACATTCCACACACAGTCACACACACACACACCTCACACACAAACACACCACACACACCACACACACACACCTCACACACACACACAAACACCTCACACACACACACATACACATCATATACCACACTCACACAAACCTCACATACCACACACAAACACACACTCATACACACCTCACACTCAACCACACCACATACACACACCTTCCACACACACATCACATACCACACGCACATATCTCTCTCTCACATACACTCACACACCTCACATAGCACACACCTCATATACCCCCCACACACACATCACGTACCACACCTCTCTCTCTCGCTCTCACGCACACACATCACGTACCACACACACCTCTCTCTCACACACATACACATACCACACACACCTCTCTCTCACACACACAGACACACACATCACATACCACACACACACATACACCTCTGTCTCTTGCACACACACGCACCTCACATACCAGACACACACTCACCACACACACCTCTCACACACACATACAAACACATACACCTCTCACTCACACACACACAAGCACACACCTCACTCACCCCCACACACACACACCTCTGTCTCTTGCACACACACCTCAAACACACCACACACACACACACACCTCAAACACACACACACACCTAGGGTTGCCACCCAGCCGGTATTTTACCGGCAGGCTGGTAAAAAATTGGCTTCTGTGCAATGTTATGTCTATGGAGGGAATGCCATGGCCGGTATTTTTTTGAAGAAAAGGTGGCAACCCTACACACACCTCACACATACACACATTCACCCCAAACACACACACCTCTCACACACACACACCTCTCACTCACACAAACACACACTTCTCACTCACACACCCACACACAATCTACACATACACACCTCACCCCACACACACTTCACAGACACCACACACACATCTCTCAAACACAAAAAAACACACCTCTCACTCACACACACACAAACATACACCTCTCACTCACCCCCACCCACCCACCCCTCACACACACACCACACACCACACACACATCTCACACCTCAAACACACCACACACACCTCACACACACACACAACTAACACACACACCTCACAGACACCACACACACACCTCACACACACCTATCACTCACACACACACCACACATACATCCCCCACCTCACACACACCTCACACACACACACACACACACACACCTCACTCACACAAACACACACCTCTTACTCACACACACACGCATCCACACCCACACACACCTCACACACACAAACACACCTCTCACACACACACACAAACACACCTCACACACACACCTCTCTCATATACACACACAGTGTTTTACCTATTGAAGGCTCTGCAATGCATTGGAGAGCACTCTAGCATTCAGGGGGTTAAATATTCCATTTAAATCATTGGAATTGGAATTGTTGGGATTTTCCATTTGTCACATCTCACACACAGACAGACACACACATCACATACCACACACACACACCTCTGTCTCTCGCACACATACACACACACATCACATACCACACACACTCACCCCACGCACATACCTCACAAACACAACACACACACCTCTCACTCACACACACACAAACACACACCTCACACACACCTATCACTCACACACACACCACACATACATCCCCCACCTCACACACACCTCACACACACACACACACACACACACCTCACTCACACAAACACACACCTCTTACTCACACACACACGCATCCACACCCACACACACCTCACACACACAAACACACCTCTCACACACACACACAAACACACCTCACACACACACCTCTCTCATATACACACACAGTGTTTTACCTATTGAAGGCTCTGCAATGCATTGGAGAGCACTCTAGCATTCAGGGGGTTAAATATTCCATTTAAATCATTGGAATTGGAATTGTTGGGATTTTCCATTTGTCACATCTCACACACAGACAGACACACACATCACATACCACACACACACACCTCTGTCTCTCGCACACATACACACACACATCACATACCACACACACTCACCCCACGCACATACCTCACAAACACAACACACACACCTCTCACTCACACACACACAAACACACACCTCTCACTCACCCCCCCACACACCTCTCACTCACACACACACACCACACATACATCCCCCCGCACGCACACACCTCACATACACACACACACCTCACTCACACAAACACACACCTCTTACTCACACACACACACACACATCCACACCCACACACCACACACACACAAACACCTCACACACACAAACACACACCTCTCACTCTCCCCCCCCCACACACACACACACACCTCACACACACATACCTCACACCTCAAACACACCGCACACACACACACCTAACACACACACCTCACAGACACCACACACACACCTCTCACTCACACACCACACATACATCCCCCCCACACGCACACACCTCACACACACACACACACCTCACTCACACAAACACACACCTCTTACTCACACACACACATCCACACCCACACACCACACACACCCCTCACACACACACCTCACACACACACAAACAAACACACACCACACACACACCTAACACACACACCTCTCTCATATACACATACACAGTGTTTTACCTATTGAAGGCTCTGAAATGCATTGGAGACCACTCTAGCATTCAGGGGCTTAAATATTCCATTTAAATCATTGGAATTGTTGGGATTTTCCTTTTGTCCCCTATGGTACAGTTGGAATTGTTCTAGTTGCCCTGGTGTGCCTGCAGTGTTAAACTGTGCATGCTAGTGCTATAAATGATTTTTATACTTTCGACCTATTTTACAGTGAAAGGCAATTTACACACACAGCAAAAAGACCAGCACGGTTGAATTGTGGCTGAATCTACTGGAAAGAAGGACAGAGCCATTCAGACAGCCCACTCTATATCTGTATAATAACAATAATAATAATACAATGAATGATCTTCAGCAGAGTGAATTAGAATCTGACTACAGAGAATACCCCTTGTTTACCAATATGTATAATACATTCTTAGACTGATGTGTTAAGGAGCACTGGGGAGATAAAGTAAGATGTGATAAAGAGATGATAAGAGGGGATAATGCTGAGATAACTTCTCCAGTAATATCACTTCTTCCTATGTTATTCTATAGGGCCTATACACAACCTGAGAGAATTCTTAGTACATAGAATAACATAGGAATCGGAGGAGTGTTATCACTGTACAAGTTATCTCACCGTTATCACCTCTTTATCACATCTTAATTCATCTCCCCAGTTCTCCTTAGCACGTCATCCTAAGATATATTATACATATTGGTAAACAACGAGTATTCTCTATAGTCAAATTCTAATGCTCTCTGCTGAAGATCATTCATTATATTATGAATCCCCTATATAAATATAGAGTGGGCTGTCTGAATTGTGCTGTCCTTCTTTCAATTAGATTCAGCTACAAGTCAACCATGCTGGTCCTTTTGCATTGTGCAGCACTCAAAGGGTTAAAAACAAACAAACAGGCTCCCGTCCCTAGTGAAAACCTGATAACTTTGTTCTCCCTCCAGATCCATTTTTCTTTTAATATTATTGCTTTGATACTGTCTGTGTGTGACAGCCCTGTTACAATGCTGGATAGAGTATCTCTTATTGGTACCTGGTGCGCTAGCACTGTGTCTTTTCTTATTTCATATATTCTTTGTAACGACATGGCATGTACTAGCTATTTTGTGTGCCTAGTCAATTGTCTACTGTTTGTTTTTAAAAACTTTGTTTGCAATAAAAAGTATTACGAAAAAAAAAACACACGCATATGTGGGCAGCCTGAGGTGCTCTATCTTTTAAACTTCTACTCCCATCATCTCTAGCCAACCATTGGCTGTCTCAGAATGATGGAAATAGCAGTTTAGCAATAATTATGCTGGATTTTACAGGTGACTGGAGGAATAAATCTTCCTTTGAACTCTTCACTTCCTGATTAAGAAGATGTACTATATTGTGTTTGCAACAGAAGGGAGGGAGTAATGCAAAATGACTTGCAGAAATCTACTGAAAAGCAGCACACTTACTGGGTTTTTCATTAAGGGGTGATAAAGAGGTGATAAAGAGGAGAAGACTTCTCCAGTGATTTCACTTCTCCAGTTCATATGTTATTCTATTGATCCTATGCACTAAGATCTCTCCCACTTGAGAATTATTAGTGCATTGGCTCCATAGAATAGCATAGGACTTGGAGAAGTGATAACACTGAATAAGTTATCTCCATTTTATCACCTCTTTATCACCCTTTGGTTCATCTTCCCCCTGATATCCTATATCAAGTTGAGCTGAGTATTAAAACATCTACCTGTGCATCTGCAAATGTCAGAACATACTATTTCATATTATAGTTACTTAGCTTTTCACATAAGGGACACTATGACCTAAAACAATTTTGATGATTTAGAGAAAATGTACAATATCACATATATGTTGAATTAGCCATTTTGTATTTAGAAAACTTTTTTTTACATTATTTAGACACAGGTTATTGCAAATGAAGGCATGCTATGCAGACATTTTCTGTCTTAGCCTTATATTTCCTCTGCCATTCACTGACACTGCTCATCAATGAATTGCCCATCTCTCATGAAAGGCATCAGTGTCAGTGAGTTGAGGAGGTAAAGTTGGGCTAACAAAGGCAGTACATCCATAGCATTCATTCATTAGCATTAACTATAAAAAAAAAATATATAAACTTTTTTAAAGTTGTCAGTCAGGCAGTACATCCACAGAATTCATTCATTAGCATTAACTATAAAAAAAAAATATATAAACTTTTTTAAAGTTGGCAGTCAGGCAGTACATCCATAGCATTCATTCATTAGCATTAACTATAAATAAAAAAAAATATATAAACTTTTTTAAAGTTGGCAGTCAGGCAGTACATCCATAGCATTCATTCATTAGCATTAACTATAAATAAAATAAAAAAATATATAACCTTTTTTAAAGTTGGAAGTCAGGCAGTACATCCATAGCATTCATTCATTAGCATTAACTATAAATAAAAAAATATATATAAACTTTTTTAAATAAAAAAATGGCTAATACAATATATGCAACTTTTAATGCTCTTTCAAAAACACCAAGGTTGTTTTTAGGTATTAGTGTCCCTTTAAACCATACCTGAATATAACAATGAATCCTGGATCATAGTAGTATTAAAGAACCATAGCTAGTAGCTCAGACAGAACTAGGTTCAGAAAATAAGAGTAATCTGGGTGAGTCCAAATACATTTCAAATTCAAACCATGGATCTTGTCTCAAAAATATGGATTATTTACCCCTTTGATGAGTAAATCCGTTTGGAACTCAGTCTTCCATCTCTCTCTTCTCCTAGATCTGTCTGCTGCCTTCAACACTGCTGATCCCTTTCCGCTTCCACAGACTCTTCACTCCACTCCTGCAGACTCTCTGGGACACTACCCTCTTGTGGTTTTCCTCCCACCTATCTAATCGTTCCATCACTGTCTCTCCCTCTCAGACCACAAGTGCCTGTTCCAAGTCCTCTTCCCTCTCTGCACCTCTTCACTAGGTAATCTTATTCAGTCTTATGGCTTTCAATAGCACCACCACACCGATGACACACAGATCTGCCTCTCCAAACATCTCTGCTGTGTCTCTAACTGCCACCTGTGGTATACCTTCTGTATCCATGCTACTTTATCACTCAAAACTTTTTAACCTCTTGGGCGCCAAAGAGATATCCAGTTGTTGCAATAAGGCATGAGTTGATAAAGAGGAGTAATAAAGAGGAGATGATATCACGTCTACAAATTCTATCTTATTCTATGGAGTCAATACAATAAGATTTCTCCAGCTTTAGTGATCTTAGTACATAAGCTCCATAGAAAAACATAGCAGCTGGAGAAGTGATATCACTGGAGAAGTCATCTCCATTTTATCACCTATTTATCATGACTTAGTGCATAACTGCCAATGTGTTGTATACTTCTCTTCATTCAGTAGATTTAAACTTAATAGTGGAGATGTACTAAGGTGTGATAAAGAGGTCATAAAGTGGAGATCACTTCTCCAATTCCTATGTTATTGTATGGATCCAATGCGCTAAGATTTTTCCAGCTTTGGAGATCTTAGTGAATAGGCTCTATAGAATAACACAGGAACTGGAGAAGTGATGTCACTGGAGAAATCATCTCCACTTTATCACCACTTTATCACCTCTTAGTGCATCTCTCCCAGTATGTTTAAAATGAAACTAATTGGGGGTTATGCACTGAGGCGTGATAAAGAGGTGATAAAGTAGAGTTTACTTCTCCAATGATATCACTTCTTCATTTCCTATGTTATTCTATGGAGCCTGTGCACCAAGATCTACAAAATTGGAGAAATCATAGTGCATAGGCTCCATAGAATAACATAGGACCTGGAGAAGTGATATCACTGGAGATGTCAGCTCTACCTCCTTATCACTCCTTATTGAATTTCCCCCAATATCTTCCCTTCCTCCAGACTAATAGTACCACTCACCATCTTCCTTACTGTAAATAATTCCACCTTTTAATCTATTACTTGAGTCTTTACCTTTGAAACAAATAGCACTTTTATGGCTCACATTGAAAATCTCACCCCACCTATGCAGTATTACTAGAATTCACCTTTTCCTCACAAAAGACCCTATTAAAATCCTTGTTTATATCATTTCTTAGATATTCTACAACTACTGTTCCTTAATGGTGTACTCTCCCACTGCTTCTCCCCCTCCAGTCTATTCTCATTTCTGCTGCTAAGTCATCATTCTCCTCTGCCCCTCTCTGCAGATCCTTACATTGGCTCTCAGTCACCACTAGAATAAACGTCAAGCTCCTTGTTCTTACCTATAACATACATATCGCCCCTCCTACTCTCCTACTTGCTCCCTTCTTTCCAGCGATAATCTAAGACTCCTGTGTCCTTTAACCCTTTGAGTTCCAGAGAGGCATCCAATGCATTGCGTTGCAATGCGTTGGCTACCTGTCAGGCACTCAAAGGGTTAATAATCTCATCATACTTATGCCTACAAGACTTGTCTTGCACTGCTCCCCATTTATAGAACTCACATCCACACTGCATTAGACTTTTATTCAAGTCTTCAGACTTTCAAAAGCTGCTTAAAAGAGAAGTAGCACTTCCTTATAATAACCCCCAGCTTATATTATATAGCCAGAAAATCCTAACGGCCCCTATGAATTTTGCCCTTGTGTCTTTGATCAAGAGATAATGAGATATAAATTCTGAGCTAACTCAACAGCCAGAATCTATTTTCATTCCCTATTCCTGACTAACATCAATTTACTAAGTTACCTATGCCAAAAACCCTCCCCTTAAAGGGATAAAAATGCATTAAAATAAACGCATCTCCAATGACTCTGCATACGTTTTTGCACACGTACTGCTATATTTATATGTTCTCTGACATGTAGTTCAACAGAAATGCAATTATAAAGAATCTCCCCTCCTGCCACCTCCTTTTACCTCTTCTCTGCCACCTACTCATGGAATCCGGTCGCTTGACCAGACAACTCACAGTGAGGGACAATCTTCTCACTGTGAACATAAGGAAAACCCTGACCTCCTTGACACAAGAGGGCAAGATTTTCCTTATTCTCACAGAAGATTGTCCCTCACTGACATACCTGGGAACTTCCAATTGACATCTACCTGGAGGGGAGTCCTCTGATGCAGCAGGGGGTGACAATAATGATGCTAATCGTGTCAAAAAGGGGCGGGGCTTGACACAAGTTGGGGGGGCAGGGCTTAAATGTGACACACAGAAGGCTGGGGAAGAAGGAACACTGGGAGAAACAGCAGATGTGGGCACAGTTTCAACAGAAACTTCCCACATCCGGAGGAATCAGCCTCTGCCCCGGAGACCCAGTAAAGCTCTGTCAAAACCGGAGTCTCTGGGGCAAATCCGGAGAGTTCCCAGGTATGATCACTGAACACTGTCCGGACAGTCTTGGGGAGTATGTTACATAGTTAAAAGGAGAGGAAGGGGGATTCTTTATAATTGCATTTCTGTTGAACTACAAGTCATAGGATGTTGAAATATAGTAGTACATGTACATAAACATATGAGGAGTCATCGTTGATGCGTTTATATACATGCATTATTATCCCTTTAACAATGCATGCACCAAGGAGAGGGCACTGGGGCAGTCTATGGCACAAGAGGCCAGTAGGACTTTCTGCCCATAGAAGGAAAGAGACGGGTTATTATTATTATCCTTTTAATTCTTACTTTCTCACATTCAGGGCTGGATTTCAATCTCAGGCACATCTAGGCAACGCACTTTAGGAAACCTTAACTCTGCCCATGGCCACACCCACACTCTTCACATGACCCCACCTCCAGTCCCATCCAATCTTTCCTAGCACAGAAATACCCTTGGTCTATAACAATCAATCAAGAATGAAAATAGCTTTAACCCTTGCTTCCTAGAGAGATCTCCAACACTTTGCTCTAGCATCCAAGGAGTTAAATAATAGTCTGGAAAGTGGTATATAAATTGCTGCAGGGATGTTGAGACTGCTTTGGCCACACCCACAGTTCAGAATATAGGTGTGGCCAGCACAGATGAGGAGCCGTAGACAGTTGCCTTCTCTGCCTGTTGGGAAATCAGTTCCACCTCCCACACTCAAACAGTTAGTCATGAAAGACTCACCAGCTTGAGGCAGTTCTGTGCTAAAAAAAAAAACTTTCTCAGCATATACACTGCTAGGGCCCTTGAGCTAAATGCTACTTTTATTCCCAATTGCAATAATATCGCTCTTGTATTCAGATGTACACCAATACTTCTGTTTTGGGAGGGGACCTCACTACTTGTTGTTTTGTTTTTCCAATAATTGTTACTAGCATTACTGTCTTTAGTGTTTGTTACCCCATTGTATAACTTTACGGAATAGGTTGGTGCTCATTAAATCTTTGAGAGCCAGAGCAATGCATTGAGTATGTCTCTGGCATGCAAATGGTTAAATAATTTATAATAATAACTATAGTAATCTCTGTTTGTCTCTAGAGATGAGCGAACCAGATGTGATTAATTTTACAGAACTAATCCTAAGAAGCAAATGAAAATGTGGGTTTCATTAGAATTGCTCTGAATGAACCACAATTATAGCTTACCTTTTCTTGCCCGTGAGTTGTTCTGTATTAAATACCAAGTATTTAGGATATTTAGGATCCTTATTCATCATATTAAAGAGGTGCAATTCTGGAGAAAACCTACAACACCATAGGAGGAAATGAAAATTCCACAAATTCCCACTGATTTAAAATGGACCTAACACTTTATAAAGACGTTGGCTTTCTAAATCACCAATATTTATGTTAGTCATTCTTCATGTAAAAACAAATCGGATATTTATCTTAATGTATTAGTTAGTTTATGGAAATAAACCAGTATGGAGAGTGGAATACTAGCATCTGACACACCAGTGAGCACCAGTCAGTGTTGCTTAATTTGCATGTGCTGACAAATAAATAACACAAAATATATCTTAATACCTTAACTACATCTGACATCCCAAGGCCGTCACACTAGTCCAGACATTAAGGACCGGTGATGATCCTGGCACTTCATGGAATTCTGGGATGGCAGCGTGGCTACATGCCTCTCTGCCATTCATAATGGCCACCCATCACTGGATCAGGCTGTCATTAAGGGGTTAAACTACAGTTTGAAATAAAGCGTGGACAGCATTAATAGACATTATTTTGAAGGTTATTACAAAATCACCCATGTAATTATAAAGTGTCAGTTCCACTTGAAATTGGAGATTTTAACCCCTTCAATACTAAAGAGATCTCCAACACATTGCTTTGCAAAGCGTTGAGTATCCCTCTGACACTCAAAGGGTTAAGGATGCCCTGAAAATGGAAGACAGCGTGATAGGGGTGCCTTAAGCAAAAACAGATTGAGAAGTTGAACCACTAGGCTAGAGAGTGAGACCTCTTCAGTGCAGTGCAAAACAATGTATTGGAGACATTTGTAGCACCCACTGGAGTGCCACTGAAGTGTACATGCCATTGCTTCTCGATATGGTACCTCAGAGACACCAGTGGTTATAGTCATTCTCATTTACATGTATATATTTGTTTGATATGTATAACTAAAGTGACCAGATTGTCTTTTAGTGTAAGACACACAATAAACACATATTGCAGTTATGTTGGTTTCTGAGCAGCCTTCCAGAATACAATGCTCACAAACATCCTGCATTAACCCTTTGAACACCAGAGAGGTACCCAAAGCATTGTGGTGCAATGATTTGGATACCTCTCTGGCACTCAGGGGGTTAATCCTCACTGTCTCAGCGAGGTAGCCAAAATATTGCAATTCAATATGTTGGCTAACCTTAGGGGTTAAAGACAGGGATTATTTTCTAAAAAGAAACGTATCAGGCCATCTTATTCTTGGTGGCCAAAGTGAAAACACATAGAAAGTCACTGATAAATGGCACCACTGAGGTCTGATCACCTATGTATACGAAAACATTATATAATTGTGATGTGTTTATTTCCCGTGCAAATGATTTATCTGCTTTCCCATTGCTATTGCATTATTATTATATATTTATATAGAGCCAACTTCCGCAGCGCTGTACTGGAAATATACATACAGAGGTATTAAATAGTAAAATCAAATGTGGAGAACAGAAGGATCAAAGGGCATTCACTTGCATTGCCTGTTTTGCAAAGCCCATCACATAAATATAAATAGGTACACATGTATACAATATTATGCCACGGGGTAATTATAACATGAGTAAGGATAGGTGTTCATTCTCCTTTAAGAGAAGGGGGTGAGAGAGACCTGAATGAAAAGCACTAGTGAATTCTTGCATAAATTATGCCTGGTGGCTGTGTGACGTCACGTGGCTGTGGAAGGAGGGAGGGCAGGGAGTAGGAGGAGCTTGCTTGCTGTGTGTGAGTTCGCGGCCCGCGGGAGCGCGCTCGGTCCTCGGGGAGGACGCGTGAGCGCGGGTGGAGCTGGTGTTTGGAGAGTGAGTGAATGTGACTGTTCTCGGATCCCGAGCTGTTAGTGTCCGGCGGAGCCGCGGGTTCGCCTCCTCCGTGCGGACGCGCTCGTGCACTATATCGGATTAAACTTGAGCCGAAATTAAAACACAAAGGAGACAGAGCAGAAGAAAGAGGAGAGGAAAAAAATAAAGGACCCCGGGACGGAGAGAGTAAGGAGAGATTGAGAGAGTAAAGATAAAAAGCAGTGCGGGGAAAGCGTGAACTCCAAGGAAAAAAACAAAACCATCTGCCCCCTTCCTCCCCCTGCAGCTGGAAGAGGAGGACAGGGGGGCAGAGAGAAGATCACGGAGTGCCCCGGTTTATCAAGGATCTGCTGCTGATGAAACAATAGGGCTGTGTGTACCGGTGGCGAGGAGTACCCGGACCCTGCCCCCTGCCCCGGTAAGTGGTGCTGTTATTGCTGGGATGGTACTTTGTATCACTGTGCATGGAGTTGTGTATGTGCGAGATAGAGAGAGCAGGACACACCGTGCTAATGAATCATCATCATCCCAGGCAAGGGGAGGTTTGTATCAGGTCACTGCTGATCCTGGTCACTAACAATACAACTCTAAACTAGCAAGGAGCACTGGCACTACCCACTTCATGTTACTACCACTGCTCAGCTGGGTAGTGAGTGGGCACAAGTTGGCAGAGAGCTCCAGCAGTTAGTTTGTGGATCTGATTCCCGAGTTCTGTACATGGCAACCTGTGGCTCCCCGGCTGTTACTGGACTACAACTCCGAGCATCCTCTGTCCCGCTAAAGATGCTAATGAGTTGTAGTCCCACAACAGCTGGGTTAATGGGTTGTTGTGCTGTTGCCCTTGCGGAGCACGAGTCGGCCAGTGTACAGTGCACACACACGGGGGGAGGGTGCGCCTGTTTGGAGGGCAGAGAAAGAGATGGATAGATGGAGGATCTCTGGCCGAGGGGGAGGAGGGGGTTAGATCCTGACTGCATGAGGAGATCATGTCCCTCCTCTTTACCAATCACGACAGGAAAACGCTGTCTGATCATATCGCGACATCATGGCCACCCGGTGGGTTGAGTGGTGCCCAGGAGAGGTCAGATCTCTCAACATCTCCCTCCTAGGTTGCCCATCAACTTGTGCAAACAAAGTGCTCTTTGTGTACATGTCTGATTTTTCTTCCCCTCCCTGTATTTATAATTTCTATTATTTAAGTGTGAGATTCAAGAACATCCCTGTTTTGATGTAATGTGAACACGGGGCAAGGATTTGGGAGACTCTGGGCATATTGCTGGGTAGTTTGTGGCATACACACAACCGCTCTGTGTTGGCACTCTATAAATACACACACCCCTTCTCCTCACGCTTTCCTATTTATACCTTTCATAGGAAAGAGGATGCGGAGACATGTTTTGTGTGCAATTTCCAGGGGACGTGTGAGTGGCAAACAGTTTGGGGGAGGGGGCAGGTCTGGCTCTGAGACACGAGGTGCCTTGTTCGCAGGACCAGAAAGTAATGTGCTCGTATTAACCCTCAGAGGGATGTTGCGGACCCATCTGGTCCTCAACGGCTTAATCCTCTGACTTTTGGAGTAATCGGTTGCACTGCTTTCTAGTATCCACCGGGTTAATTGAGTGCAAGCAGCAGTTTTGTTCAGGAAAACCTCAGTAAGGGTGAAATGAAGCTGGTGGTTTTATGGGTTTGGGACTAGTTATTCTTTAGGTTTGGGTAGGGGGCATATGTATTAAGACAAAATGGAGCAATTCTGTGGCATATCAAATTGCAGGGTATGTAACAAAACACTGATTTAAATGGTTAACTTAACATTTTTGAGTGATTAATGTCATATTAGCGGTTATGACCAAGAATTGCTCTACTACTCTCTCCACTAGGTTTAGGCATGGGACTGGGGTCCTATGGGGGTGTGAGCATGGTTTGCTTGGGTATGAGCTTATTCATCTGGTGTAGGTAAGATGCTGTAGGCTTGGGCATGGAGCTAAATATCCTATAACTGTGGGTAAGAGGCTGGTTGCTGTGTAGGTTTGGGTATGTGACTAGGCATGGTATATATCTTATTGGTTTGAGGCTGTAGTAAGCTGTTATATGGAGGGAGATGGGGCACCTTATCAGCTGTTCCATAATCTTGGAAACACTCCTATTTTTGCTCCCCATCCTTGGTACACCATGTGTGGCAGGGGCTTCCATATACATTTGTGGGGTTTTTGCTATGATCCCTAAGAGAGGTGCTAGCTATATAATATATATATAATTTTTTTATATATGCCCCCCCCCCCCACATGTTTAGCACTTGATGGACTTTGATTCATGAAGCAAGAGAGTTTGATAAACAGAGCAGTAGATGCCTATATTTGTATTTTTCTACAAATATCTGCTTTCTCTCTTCTTCCACCCCCATCCTGGGATGTTTGGCCAGTGTGCTGGACGTGGGATGTTTAGTCGATAAGTTATCAGATAATTAGGGATTGATAAGCTGTGGGAGTGGATCACTCCCCTAGTGGGATGCATGGAAAGAAATGGCCTCCCATCTTATTTCCCCTGCACATCTCATGATAGTGTGTGGCTGTACTGGGTTCTGCTGCTGGTGTGGATGGGAGGAGAGAGGAGGCTGTTGGTGAGGCTTAGGGAGAAGGGCGCTGTAGGCAAAAGCAGCCATCATTGCATTCATCTCCTCCTGATGGCCTATCAGTGGAGGTTATCCCATGGGTAGAGTGTGTGAGGGTAATGGGACCAGTTACTGACCACAAAAACCACTGTGAGTCAATGGCACAGACACCCTGAAATTGTGCTAAATCTGGATTGTAGCAGGGTACCTCACAAAGACTCCTCATGCCTTTTTTACTTACTGTTGTGTTTTTTTCTCTTTCACATAGCAAACAATAGACAAAGGACACAAAAGTAGCAATTGAGGAGGAGTTTCCTTTTGAATGGGAGAGCTCACCGACCCACACCATGCAGTGAGCTCTCCACAGGACTTTCTCTGAGATCTCATTTATTTAACCCACTGAGTACTAGAGAACTCAAAGGCAGTGTGTTGGACACCTAGCACCCAGTGGGTTAATATTTTTTAAATTCTCTAGGGAAAAAAAAATAGAAATATAAAACATCAATATGGGACAGGTGTCTCTTGTTTGGGAGGGGGTGCCTTTTCTTCCCTCTATTCAACAACTTGTTCTTTCCCTTCTTTCTACATGAGTGAATCCAGTCTTGCAAACATTAAACAGGAATATGTGTCCTGCTGTCAGCAACCATGCATGTTAATGACAGAGAGGCCATTGTCCCTTTTTTATTTTATCTTTAATTTATTTTTATTTTGTGACGTCACTCACTAATCCAACCCACCACCTAATCACGAAGTAATTTCTGCCTCCCCACCCCCAGTTAGTATCACAGAACACTGGGACATATGTTAAAGTGCAGAAATTCTGGCCCAAACCAACTGCTATGCAGGGGACAAATGATTCATCACATTGCCTTTGACTTAAATGAATCTTTTTAACCTTTTGAATGCTAGAGATCTCCAACACAACACTTAATGTTTTGGAGACCTCTAGCATTTGAGGGGTGAAAAAAACAATTTAAATCGTTAGAAGTTTTTACTTGTCCCATATGGTCCTGTTGGTTTGCCCCAGAATCTCTGTTTTTGTGCGTGTTTTTATTTATTTTAGATTTAAAGTTTTGAGGACCTCATGTAATCCACTCTTCTGTGGTTTTGTCTTGCTGTTACACAACAGAAGCTTTCCGCTCTGTAACCTAAAATGGCAGCTTTTAATTTAACTAGGTCCTAGTCATTGACACTGATAACAGTATAAGGGCTGAACAATCCTAATAGCTGCACGATTCAGGTACTTTGTAGGATTCAGGGACAAAAGACATCGAATGTAACCCTCTCCACCAAACCAGCTTTTAATTAAAGGAGTTAACTAAAACACAAAACTACTTAGCATTTGAAATATGCATTTTAAGCTTTTTTTTTTTTTTTTTTATATAATGTATTCATCTTTATAGGATTAAGCAAGAGTAAGTGTAGTAAGGTTGAAGGGTTTGAGATTTTCATTTTGAAGTGTTCTTAAGAATGTGCAGGTACAAAGTGTGTGTTTGTGTGATATGTAGTATGTTTTTGTTAGTTTTTGAAACATAAAAGCAACACTGTTACATTTTTATTTTTACAACAGTATAGATACTTTTTTCCTCATATCTTTGTATCATGATGCATTTAAGTTGTAATCTTATTTAACTTGTTAAGGACCAGAGAGTGAGTGAGTTTATTATAAGAAAAATGTTCATGCTCTCTTAAACCTTTGACTGTCAGATGGATGTCAACTGCATTGCTGTGCAGAGTTGGACACCATTCTGGAACACACAAGTTATTATGTACACAAACCTGCTCCTAGAAAAGGCTGGATGGCAGACTTCTGTAGGAAAGCTGCAGTGCCACATGGGAACAAATAAAGCATTACCATTTAAAGCAATATATTATGACAAATTGGAATTGCATTGAAAGACATGTTATGTTAATATGCTGTATGCTATTCTCTGACAAAGTGTAACTTATACAAGTGTGTGTGTGTGTGTGTAAGTTTCCGTAACTTAATATAATTTAAGATGGTGTATTGCAGGGTTAGTCAGTTGTATCTCCAACTGTTGGGGATGACAGGAGCTGTAGAGGGCCAGCAGTTGACTACATTTTGATGAAATGTTTTTCTGCAGGCTGGGGGGGATCAAGTTTTTGTCTTGTACACCTGATTTCCTGTTTAACCCTTTGAGTGCCAAAGAGGTATGCCACACATTGCTCCTCATTGTGTTTACCCTTCTGGTGCTGAAAGGGTTAAGACAATGCTAAATGTGAGGAGTGCAGTGGGGGAAAAACACTCCCCCAGCCCACTGGGAAAAAAATACAGCTTTATCTTAATAGTGCAACATAGAATGATAAATTCCTAACTTTCTTTTTGACATGTGTTCCTTTAACCATTGGACTACCAGTTTGGTGTCCAACACATTGCTTCATTAATTCTGTACGTCCACTCACTTATTTGCTACTGTATCTGTAGTAACTCCTTAGTACAGCTGCAAAGAAATTATCATCCTGTAACAGGTTTTGTGTTGCTTACACCTCTGATACTTAATGGGTTAAGTAGATAGACATGGAAGGGGGTATTTTGTTGTATGTTTTTAGAAACCTAAAGTTTGACCTCCGAGAAGAACCATCTGGCCCAACTAGTGTAACCTGATGCAGTGGTTCTCATAGCTGTCCTCCGGGACCTCTTACTTGCCATGTATTTAGCACTTCACTGCTTGAGCACAGGTGAGTTACTTAGAGACTTGGTCATTTTAATTCTCATCTGTGATAATTATTTACTTTCATGACTTTGGTGGAAAGCATTTACATGGACCAAACAAGATCAATTTATATTACTGATAATTAAAAACTACCTGTGTGTTGTACATTTTATTTTTCAAACAAAATAGAACCCTTATGTTTTGTTGGCTCTTTACTAATTTCCTGATAAAAAGCCTGCAGTGTATGGGCCCTGCCTAGATTATTCATGGTTGTGTATTGGCCTAACATGGAAACCAGCATAAAGTGCCACCAACAAAAGTTCGTTCCTGAAAAGAAAAAAATCATAATACAAATAAGTGGTTAGCACACCGTGACAGTTTTTTGTGTGTGTGTGTGTGTGTGTGTGTGTGTAATCAGTCTATCATATACACACACATGGGGCGGGAAGGGTCCTCGCTCTTGCTGTCTTAAGGTAAAAGCCCAGGTGCACAGTCCCTAGATTAATTAAATTCAGTGGCAAAGAGGGAGGGCACCTCTAGTGGGTCTTATTTCAACAAAATTTATTGGCAAAAATTTAGTTGAAATAAGACCCACTGGTGCTGCCCTCAGCTTTGCTGTTGATATCTATATAATTTACATTCTGTTTTTGGTTCACTGTCCTCCCCACACCGGGTGGCAAGGGGTCAGAGATCGTCAACAGAGAGTAAATCAGGGGCAGCAATTTTTGCAGTAGAAAGAGGGGGCCTTGGTTTCCCTGCCCACTTCTGTGAAAATTGCAGCAGTGAGACTCACCTCTGCAGTGGTCTACCAGGTCCCCAAAGTACACAGCACACCCAATTGAATGGACCAATTGTGCACCATTTGCTAGTAAATAAACTTCAGGTGACCAGCCTAACTTAAGGTGCAATGGCTATTTTAAAGCGGAACTTTGAGGTAATACCAAGTCGCCATGCATTCAATAAACTCATGGCGACTAGCTTGAAAATAGATGTCTAACTGTTAAATAATAGCTCTGTCTAAAGTAATCGGTCCCGTTTCGGGACTGACGGGCAGGTTAGTGCGGTCTGTGCACGTGCGCCGTCAGTTCCTTCAGGTGACCATATGGTGCACTGCAGTCTACTCAATGGAGACCGGGACTGACGGGAAGGTTAGTGCGGTCTGTGCACGTGCGCCGTCAGTTCCTTCAGGTGACCATATGGTGCACTGCAGTCTACTCAATGGAGACCGGGACTGACGGGAAGGTTAGTGAGGTCTGTGCACGTGCGCCGTCAGTTCCTTCAGGTGACCATATGGTGCACTGCAGTCTACTCAATGGAGACCGGGACTGACGGGAAGGTTAGTGCGGTCTGTGCACGTGCGCCGTCAGTTCCTTCAGGTGACCATAAGGTGCACTGCAGTCTACTCAATGGAGACCGGGACTGACGGGAAGGTTAGTGCGGTCTGTGCACGTGCGCCGTCAGTTCCTTCAGGTGACCATAAGGTGCACTGCAGTCTACTCAATGGAGACCAGGACTGACGGAAAGGTTAGTGCGGTCTGTGCACGTGCGCCGTCAGTTCCTTCAGGTGACCATATGGTGCACTGCAGTCTACTCGGTGGAGACCGGGACTGACGGGGCAGGCGCACAGACAAGATGTCTGCGTTGTAGCCTGGGTTCCGGTCTCCAAACGGGACGGATTACTTTAAACAGAGCTATTATTTAACCGTAAGACATCAATTTTCAAGCTAGTCGCCATACATTTAATGAATGCATGGTGACTTAGTATTACGCGAAAGTTCCACTTTAAAGGTGATTGTAAGTATTCCCCATGGGAAAAATAAGTGTATTTTTGCTCTCTAGTTTAGTCTAATACAAATGCAGCAAAGTTTATTGTAAATTTTTTATTTTTTTTTTGATAGATATGGAATATGTATATGCCACCCCCATGGTGCAGTTGGTTTGGTTCCAGAATTACAACCTCAATGTGTTTTTGTTTTTCGTTTGGATTCCTCTGTTTAAAATAACCCTTACATTTCCATCCACTCACACCCCAACTGCTCTAATTGAATCTCCTGTCTTCTACTTTCAAGAAGCATTTCTTCTTTTTTCTGTTTAGGAGTTAAATGAAGGGTTAAAATAGACTGTATTGCTCTTTTAAAGGGATATTAATGTTTCATATTAAAAGCATCTCTAATTAATCATCATAGTATTTGGGCCATGGAGAGTGTTATTTCAATTGTGTCAGAGTTGTAGTTCAAGAGTAACTGAATGATAAAGTATCCCCCCTCCAGCCCCTTTTACTGATGTAACACTGCTCAGCTTAGAGCAGCAGGGAGTGTCCAGGTAGGTTGCAGAAAGGGGCAATCTTCATTTAAGATGAGGGGGAAAAACCTGTCAAGGGGGGCAGGGTTTTCACTGTTCTCACCGTAAGATTGACCCTTGATGTGAGCTGTCTGGTCTATAGACTGGATTCCACATCTGAGGAGTGGGGGCTTACGCTAGGTAAAAGGGTTTGGAGGGGGAAACTTTATCATTCAATTACTCTTCAAAGTGTTAGTAATGTCTAAAAAAAAAAACAAAAAAAAACAAACAAACCTTTTTTTGCATTTAGAAGAGCTTAAAAAGCTGATCTAAATGCAAAAAAATGTATCTCTCAAACCACTATGGTTTAAGAGATACGGGCGTTTTAAGTTTGCTGTTTCCTACTGACAGCTGTAAAGCTGTCAGCAGGAGATTCGTGTTGGTCGACACGGTGGCCCTTGAGAAGTGCCGAGGAATCCCTTCATTGGAATGGTCTAAAAACGTGTCGACCAACACGAATCTCCTGCTGACAGCTTTACAGCTGTCAGTAGGAAACAGCAAACTTAAAACGCCCGTATCTCTTAAACCATAGTGGTTTGAGAGATACATTTTTTGCATTTAGATCAGCTTTTTAAGCTCTTCTAAATGCAAAATTTTTTTTTTTTTTTTTTTTTTTTTGTAGCCATTACTAACACTTTAACTACAACACTCACCAGTAATGAAATAACGCACTCTATGGCTCAAATACTATGAAGATTAATTGGAGCTGCTGTTTTTGTGAAACATTACTATCACTTTAAGGCCATTGCCATCAATAAGTTTGCCTAAATCAGTGGTTCTTAACTAGGGTGCTGTGGACACCAGCTTTAGACTACCCCAGTTCCTCCAGGAAGACATTGATAACAATGTTGTAGTTGCGTGTGTAATATATATTTATGCAAATTATGCATAATATGCTCTGTGGTCTTTCAGACTGAGACATAAGATTAACAATACATTTATGTATTGCACCCTTAATTTTGCCCTGAGAATTTACTTAGAAAATTCTAGGAGTGCTCTCAGAATTCCAGTTTCTATGTTAGGGGGTGCCTTGAATGAAAAAAGATTGCGAACCAGTGTTCTATATGTTCCAAGGCACAAACTCTGGCTCTTAATATTTCAGAATTTTGAATGTGTGTAATCTAATACATTGACTTCTGGCTGGCTATAATGTTTAACTGTTTGAGTGGAACTCAGAGTGTTAGTATATGTGGTGTGTAGATGCCTCTTTAGTTCTGATTGGACAGTATGATGCAGAATATGTTTCAGTATTATTGAGGTATCTGCTTTCTTTGGTTACTATAGTCGATATGTAGGTGTCTTTTTTTTTTTCCCCCCCCCCTCTATTTTCTCCCAATTAGGAATTCAACACAGTGAATATTTTGTACAACAGAGATTGATTTGGGTTATTTTGGGTAGTTTCTGTGAATTGGATACTGATTAACATCTGTTGCTTATTGGTTCCTCCGTAAAGAAGAGAGGGGAAAAAAAGTTGTTACATATCAAAGTTTGTGTGTGCGTGCTCTCTATGCATGCAAATCCCCTTTGGCCCTTAACCCTTTGAGTGCCAGAGACGGTACGCAACGCATTGCAAAGCAATGTGTTGTGTACCCCTCTGGCACTCAAAGGGTTAAATTGTCAAATGAAAAATGTTGCCTGTAAGGCCAATTGGGTGTTAAAGGCTTTTTTCTCTCCCCTGTGCGGGAGGGAGAACTTTAGTCTCAGACTACAGCTCTCCATAGTAAGTGTTGGGAATTAGAGCAGCTGGTGACAAAAAAGCCATTTTATTTTAATGTAAAGCATGTTTATTCATGTGAAAGTTACCCAGCAGTGGTATTTTTGTTTAACCCTTTTAATACTATAGGGATACCAACACATTGCATCGCAATATGCTGCACTCCATTCTGACACTCAAAGGGTTAACATCTATTTTTCATTAATGTTTTCTGAAAAATACTTCTCCAGCACATTGTGAATCAATGTACTGATTATTACTCTAGCATCCAAGAGGTTAAGGTACCTGGTTCTCACTTATCGGAATACAAGAATGTGACTGTACCCCATCTAGTAGGTAGTTGGTTCATGTTGTAAGAACTTGCTAGTTACAGTGCACAGACCGGAGGCTAGGCGCATGCAGTGAGTAGGACAAAGGCTTCTGTGAGAGAAGAAGAAAATGGCCTTTTTTTGTTCGTTAAATGGTGAAGCTTCTTTGTCTAATGACAAAGTGTAAGAAGAGAACTCTGAGACAAGACACCAGTGGAACCAGAGCCGTCTGTGGAGTGCTGATGAAACTGTAGAGACAACTGTCCTGTGAAGAGTATCTATAATTTACAGTTGGGAACTTTTGTGTGATCCTTGTTCTGTTAGCTCGAATAATTATCCAAGTGAGTTCTTCTTTTATGTTCTCCTTGTTGTGTGTTCAGGTGGACTATATATATACATGGGGGAAGGCTTCCTTCACACTAGCTATTGTCTCATCGTTAGACCAAAATATGATTAAACTACTTAACTCCCAAAGATGCCCCATTTTAAACAAGGCCTAGCTAATGCATACAAACAGTGCAAAAACTTTTTTTTTTTTTTAAATATATATATATAATATGTGTGAATTAATACATTGATATAATGCTATATACAGGTTTTAGATGTGAGTAATTCCATATGAAGCAGAGTAGGTTTGTCTTCTGTCTCATTTTTTTTTTACTTTTCTGACTTTAAGACTATTGGGGGGGGTGAAATTAAACCACTTAACGATATGTGACTTGCCAGGACCATTGTGCCTGTCCAGACGTTAAGGACAGGTGATGGTACTGGCACGTCACAGAAGTTTGTGATCACTGTGTGGCTGCACACAAAGCTGTGATCATAGAACATGCCAGCGACGAAAAAAAAACAAAAAAACAGAGTTGTGGTCCTCTACCACTCCCCACTCCCTGACTGCGTGGTCCTTAAGGGGTTAAAGATTTTGTAATACAAGACTGGATGATCCCAGGAGCTTGGGCTTCTAACTTGTGGGGGTATTTTGTATACCCGTGCGTCTTCACTCGCTCCAGGGTTCTTGATATTTAAAGACGCAGACATTGGTACCATTCAGTATGACAAAGGATACAAGCTGCTTCTGTTTTTAAAGGAATAGTAAAACAAAAGCAGCTCCAATTAATTGTCATAGTATTTGGCCCATGGAGTGTCTTATTTCAATACTGTCAGAGTTGTACTACTAGAGTAATTGAATGATAAAGTATCCCCCTCATGCCCCTTTTACTGATGTAACACTGCTCACCTCAGAGCAGCAAGACTGTCCGGATGGATCACAGAGAGGGACAATCTCCAGTGAGCATAAGGAAAAACCTGTCAAGGGGAGCAGGGTTTTTCTTATGTTCACAGTGAGAAGATTGTCCCTTGCTGTGATCTGTACGGTCTCAAAACCGGATTCCACGTCTGAGGGGAGGCAGCTTTCCCTAGGTGGAAGGGAGGGGGATACTTTATCATTCAAAAATGTTAATGGCCCCTCTTAAGTTTTGCATTGCTCTTTAATTCAAGAGCAAACTATGTCAATCCATGCTGGATGTCTTATCCAGTAGGTGGACATGACATATGCTAGCAGGACCACAGGACACACACTACCTGCTGAGTGGTAATTTTTAACACTTTAAAAACCAGAGGGGTTTGCAAACCATTGCACATCCCTCTGGTGTGCAAAAGCTTAAAAAGACTCATTCACTTTTTTTACTGTTTTTACTGTTTAAATTTTAAAGTTTAAATTTTTTTTTTCTGTCCAGGAACTGTCATGTCTTCCTCCAAGAACAAGGCATTAAGGACTAATTGAAGATGTTCAGTCAGTCCGTCTTCCACTTACTGACCTGCAGTTCAGGTGGCAGGAGGCATTTATACCTTCTGTGTCACAACCTACCTTCCTCTAGACCAGTGGTTCTCAACTCCTGTCCTCGGGACCCACTAACAGGCCAGGATTTGATGATTTCCTTGTTTGATTAACTCACCTGTGCTCTATGTGAGTGAGTCTCTGATCACCACACCTGTGCACTAGCAGAGAAATCCCTAAGTCCTGGCCTGTTAGTGGGTCCTGAGGACAGGAGTTGAGAACCACTGTAAGCTCTCTCGAAGGGCCCTCTGATCCTTTTTGTTTTCTATGTTTCATTGTATTTTACTTCTGTGTGTTCCCTATTGTACATCACTGTAGAAACAGTTGGCGCTATATAACTAAAGGATAATAATCTCTTGTATTGGGGGGGGCATAGTGGCTATTATAATTTTCGGGTCATAGAAATACCACTTGAGTAGAACAAATAGCGTTAGGAAGCTTCTTGGGTTGTTATGGTAATATGAACTTTATGGGGTGTGGGTGTAATATGTATATAGATATAGAGGGAGAGAAATAAAAATGTGAGATTGTTTTATGTTTTCTTAATGCGCTAATGCAGTTACCTCAATGTTGTCCCAGGAGGCATCAATTCTTAAATATAAATACATATTTTTTAATTGTTTTACTTCTCGGTCCCACGTTCCAGTGGTATTTCGTTACTGTTCATGACTGGTTTGTGAACACTCCTAGTAGCTCCTACACTTTGTTTTATGTCTTCTCAATACTGACCTAGGTTACATTGGGTTCACAGATCTTATAAAATTAAAATGCTGGTTCTACTGTTTCAGAACTGCCATACTGGTGTCTTATCATCCACCCCTGCCTTGTTTGCCATGCTCTTTGATTTTTCTGACCCACTGACCATGACCTTGTGATCAGGATCATGCCTCACTGTTACAATGTCATTTAGTGAGTGACTCAAATGCATTGACTTACTGGGTTGTGACGTTGTTTGGGCAACCAGGCAGAGGGAAGCTCACTCTGATATGGTGCTTCTGAATGTGAAGAAAAGGCAGTTTATTTTATAATATTTCTGAATAAGCAAAGATGAATCTGGTTGACAGCAGCTCAGAAGTATGGTCTGCTTTAATCCCTTTAAGAGCAAGAGAGTATGCATGCAGCACATTGCATAATAATGAACTGAGCACCTCTCTGGTCTTTTTAATGGTTAACAGGTGACTGGTCTTTTCCACAGAACAGAAGAAGAGCAATTCTGTGCCAAACCAACTGGATCATAGGGGCCAAAGGTTCCCAGAATTCCCAGTGATAAGTGGTGGTTTTATCCCCTTGAATACTATAGAGATCGCCAACATAATTTCTTGGGGTTGGTTACGCTGTAGAAGTCCAGCTGTTGGAATACAATTCCATTCTAATCGGATCACCATCAACACAGATCAGCTGCACTAGCGTGATTAGCCAAAAAAGTGTTTACATTTGAAATTTTTGACAACGGAAGTTGGCAGACTGGTGCATAACACTGCTTTGTGCCCCAAGACACATGCCTACTTTAACTAGTGTGAACTTGGCTCTAACCCCATCCTGTTTAACTCATTGAGTGGAAGGAGGCTGTATTGTGCATTGTATACCCCTCAGGCATCAAACGGCAAAACAAACATTTTGAGTAGATGCACTGTCTAGCACTTCTCTTGTCCTTTTTAAAGGAACACAAACTCCAAAAACAAAAAAAAAAATATGGAATTTTTAAATATCGTACTTTCAGCTAGCATCTGTAAAATTTTACATTTTATGTTTGATCCAAAAAATAAAATCTAAATTTGCACATATATATAATATATTATAATCAATTTTACCCTTTGAGTGCCATATCTCTCCCTGGCACTCACAAGATTAATGCATGTGTAGACTTTTTATATTTGAAAAAAATGGTTAATTGTTTGTGCAGAGCTAATACTGTTAATGTTTGGAGATTAGTACCCACTGTTCTATTTGGAAAGGATGTTATCTTGCCTCAGCAATAAAACAATCACTTCTGAGACCACTATCACAATAGCTATTATAATGTGAGCCCTGGAACAGGAGTGGGAGATTCCAGAGCGCATGTACAGCTACATTTTACATCTCAATTTTGTTTTTCCTCCCAAAGTATAGAACACCTAGATCATTTTAGGCATTGGTGTTCCTATTAAAGGGTTAAATTTGTAATTTTCTCCATATTTAAAAAAAAAAAAAAAAAAAAAAAAGTTCCATCATATTGCTTCACATTGTAAATTTGTAACAAAGTCTACTGGATTTGAGTCCACACTTGAAGAGCAAATGGAGAGGACCATTCAGTTGTATCAGAAATGTATCTATAGTTAAACACTTTCCTTGCTAGTCATCTCTGCCTCAAGTCTGCATCCTTTTTGTTTGGGAAAGCGTTAACCAGGGGTCGCATGGCTTTTAAAATAAGCTGCATATGACATGATACTAAAGCTCTTCAGGATGTTCTCTATAAGTATTTAAAAGCTGATTAGATCAGAGCTGTCAGATTCTATACCTGTTAAGCTGTTCCCAGGTAAGATGTGAGCTGATAACCTTGTACATTTGTTTTTATTACATCATCCTAGTGTGGTTCAGTTGATGCAATTCTGGTTCAAACAGACTGCCCCATTAAAGACAAAATTTCCCCAAATTCCCATTGAGATGAATAGGAATTTTTTAACTTCTTGAACAGTAGAAAGATTACCAGTGCATTGTTTCAAAATGCATTGCAGTTTCCTTTATCATTGAAGGGGTTAAAATCTCAATGGAAATCACTTGGTATTTCTAGTTCTCCTGGTATAGTTTGTTTTTTTTCTCCACAATGCACCTCTCTTAGCTCATCATTGCATACATGGTAACTCTGATGCGATAACACAAATCCATGACGTTCAAACTTTTCCAGATCTCCCTTGATTTAGCGACGGTGGGCACTAATTACAGTGAATTGACTTTCGTTATCTATCCATACAGATAACATTAAATACATTGTCTCTGACTAGGCCAATGTACATGTGAGTTAAAAAGCAAGTTTAGGATTATATTTTAGGGATGTAACATTAATATATTTTCCACACACCAGCTGTATGTATGTGATGATTAGTTATATCAACCTATTTAACCCTTAGAGTGCCAGAGAGCTACCCAACACATTGCAATGTAATGCGTGTGATACCTCTGACACTTAAAGGGTTCATTTTTTTCCCTGTTGGTACTCCTTTACCTTGTTTTGTTTGCTCCGATATCTGAGTAAAGGGTACCCCAGTGTGTTCATTGTATCGGGGGGCCTTAGGAAGAAAGCTGACACCCTATATATTAGTGGTTATTACTGAATATATAGATCAGGGCCTGGCAATCGCTGGAAACCTCAACTGTTGGAGTATAGCTCCCATCAAGCTGCTTGAGAAAGGGGTGGACAAGTCCAAAACTTGTTGCTGGGCTCAGTAAATGGTGAAAATATGAGGCGTTCTTGAATGGATCATCATTTTCCCCCCTTTTTTATGACGGCCATATAGCTCTATATGGAAGCATCATTTTGAACATAATTTTTGAGCCAGCGGATTTCAAAGGACTCTTGATAATCCCAGGTGCATTGGTGAAATCTGTTTCAGCTGCTAATGGACTGCCAGTTTGAAGATGTCCTTTTAATAAAGTCAGTTCTTGGGGGGGGGGGGGGTATTTTCTTCCCTTGAACAGACCTTCCAGTGCATCTTGGCCACATTGTGAGCCTTGGTGGAGCAAAAGGTGAACACTTGAGAGGAGGTGTGAAAAAGGACCCTTGATGCTTCCCTGGGAAGAGACCAGGCTGCAAAACCGAAGCTTCATAGTTCATAGATTGTATTGAGCTTGAAAGACTAACAGTGGGTCTGTGGAGTGTGCGCTCATAACCCATGATGTATATGACTGAGCGCAACATACTTTCAGGTTACACAATAAAAATCTCTGGGCTATACCATGCTGCCCTAAGATGGCTTCTGTGTTTTCTCCCATCAGACTAGACCTGGTGAAACATGGCAATTGCCTTTTAAGGATTTCTCCTATCCCAGAAATATTATGTAAACATCAAAAGTTACCAGGCTCCAGAGAGGGTGGTTTAAAGGTTAAAACATTATTAGTATTTAATACATGTTAAGGTCCATTTCACATGGCCGACATCAAAGTAGCAATGGTGCTTTGGATCTGTCGCTCGCGGCAATAGGTAACATGCTGTTCTATGGTGCATTTCACATGGGAGACTATTGCCTGGTTTGAGCATACCAAAGCATTTAAGGAACCCGGTAAAGTTGTAGTAAGGAGGGTGTGCACATCAGAACTTTCAAACTAGCAAAGATGGAGGTTGTGATCCTCCTCGCCAATTAATGACTGACCCACGTGGGCTCCAGCCAGTAATAATTGGCTGATGCTTGTGTGGACTGACCATCAGTTACACCTCCCCTGCATTCCATTTGGTGCTAGAACACAGGAGAGTGGTGTGTGCAGATACACAGGGTGCTGCAGCACAAGTTCTGTGGCCAGTGTTTCATCTTTTAAAATTGGGGAGGAGTTGGCTTCCTTATTTACTATATTACTAGTCTGTTTTGTGCATTTGCTCAAAAAAGTAAAGTGATTCTTGAGCATACCAAATGCATTTTAGAGAACAAATACAAATTCTTCATTCTCACTCATTAAAAAGTACATTTAAGCCCTTAAATGCTGAGGGGTCTCCAGCACACTGCAGAGGAAGTATTCAGATTGGTGTACATTTTATATTGGGTGCTTTCTTACCCAAAGCTGTATTTTACATTTAACCTAAATTTACTAGAAAAATGTGTTTTGCCATCTGCCTTTGCGACTTTAACACATTAAGGAGCAGAAGGGTGCACAACTCATTGTGGACATTTCAGAGATGGCCTGTTGTGTGTAGACACAACTCTGAGCTGAAGTTCAGTCAGTGCATTGTAGAGAAATTTGCCCTTCTACACTTTAGTATTTGAGTGGCTGCTGTCAAATGATAGTTACTGTTATTACCTTAGCCTGCAACTTGGCCACCATGAACAGTCAACACAAATGCAACTTTGCTTTGTTCCTACTTTTGAATGAAGTGTCTCCTGAGGAATGCAAATGAAGAAAATGGTTTCCTTCATCCGTTTTGGAGACATTACAGTTTAATATATATCCCTTTCATTTATGTAATTTAGGCATTCTGACTAAAACGTTCTGCATCATACATACTGCTGAACATGTGCATAAAGGGAATTAGAATAACATTTTTCACTTATTTTTGCCTCTTCCTGATGGAGGAATGAACGTGAAATAAGTGGTTGAACCAGAGATGATGATGATGATGATGATGATTTTATATGTGTGTTGTTATGGTGGAAGATTTTTATTTTGACCTGAAATCTCTGGGGACTTCCAATAATTAAATTCTTTAACCCCATGGATCCTAGAGAGGTCTTCAATGCATTTTGGTTAACTTAGTATCAAATACCAAATTTATTTTTATTCTGGTATCTAAAGGGTACATTATTAGGTTCATTTTTATCAGGTATATACTACCAAGTAACTATATTTGATCAGTGGAAGCAGTTGAATAACTACAGGAAAACCAGGTGTTCACCACAGTGAGAATCAGTGTTGTACAGAATATTCTGTTTCAATTTGATCTTGCCACATATAATGTAATAGATGTAAACTGTGGAAAGTTATTTCCACACTAATATATATTTTTTATTGCTTTTAAGTACCATAAGGTTGTTCATCTCATTCTTTCTCAATGGAATCTGCACATTTTTAGTGCAAATTCAGTGCTTGTTCCGCAGGGCACAATTTGGTAATTTGCAATTACACGGTAAAATATTATATGCATAGTCCTATGTTTCTGACTTTGAGCTCCCTGATCTGTTTACAGAAAGCTTTATCAGGGACCATAAAAGCAGTGATAGTGCTACATAAATAGTTTTTGCACTGTGTTATCTGTATGCTGTAGAGACATCTTAAAACTAGTGTTAAGAGCTCTTGAGCAGCAGCTGATTCCTTTTGACTACTTTCCCAATTACCTTTTTCAGCCAATAGGAATGAGGCTGCCTCTGACAGCTTCAGTTCTTGAAGGAGGTGGTACAAGAATTTTGGGGAAGACCAGATCAATTGAGTTTATAATTCTGCAACACCCTTGAGTTGAGAGTAACTGATTTAAATAAGGTCTTCGAAGCTCCAGAACATGGTGCACTCGAAAAAATCAAGCACAATCCCAGTGACCCACACTGGATTACCTAGTAGAAAGCTAAACTTTAAAATGTGTGTGAAGTTCTGTGTCTTCCCCAGCCCCCCAGTTTAAACTATTGTTGGGTATCCGGAAAGGTTTCTAAATATAATGAAGAAAAAAAAAATTGAAATTATTATAATTTTCTTTTAACCCTAGGAGTGCTAGAATGTGGTCCCCTGACACTCGAGTTGAAAGGAAAAAAGACTGCGATGTATACTTGATAAACTTATTTTTACTGTTGTCTGCGGCACTTATTTTGACACTATTGCACAGTTGTTTACAAATTAATTACAATTACCATTATTATTTGGTATATGTTAATGTTTTCACAAATCTGAAAATGAGAAAACTTCTACTTCTAAGTCCTAATTTCTTTGATAAAACCAAAGCTAATTTTTTTCAAGTGATTTAAAGTGGATCTATCGCCTCTATGAAAGTTATGCTCATTATGTAGAGGATATATGCCTAAGGGCGAAAACGTTATTGATTTTTAAAAATAAAAACACTATTTGTGTTAAACTGATCTCTTATAGAGTGCCCTGCACCCTACTTCCCTCAGTTGCCTCACTGCCCCTTCTCCCTTCCCAATACTCAGTCTCCTCCGATGAAGGAGGCTTCTGTCTGTAAGCTGGAGCTATCTCATTGGCAGAGATCGATATCTAGCCAATGAGATTGCTCCAGCTTACAGACAGCCTCCGTCATTTGAGGAGGCTGGGTAATGGGAAGAGAGAAGTGGCAGTGCGGCAATCTACGGTAATGGAAGTTTATTAGGAAGTAAGGTGCAGGGCACTCTTAACACAAGTTTTTTGTTTTTTTTTTTTTTTTTTACTTTATAATCTATGTTTTCACCCTTATGTGTATATACTCTACATAATAAGCATATCTTTTGTAGAGGCGATAGATCCACTTTAAAATAGTGAATGCCTTGTAAATGACATAACTAGTATCATTTAGATGGTAAGTACTTTAACCATTTAAATCCCTGAGGGGGTGAACAACACCCCTCTGGTCCAAGTGCTCCTTTTTCTATTAAGGGAGATGTCAGTACAATGAAATGTAGTGATTAGCACAGGCGAATCTGTCTGACGGAGCCATTGATTGATCCACCTATACTTGAGTGAAATTCAGCTCTGCTGGGAGCAGGGTTCTTGCAAATTCATTGGTTGTTCTCCTTGAGAGCATACATGACAAATCCTCCTGTGTTTGCTCGTTAATCTGGGTAATCTATACTGCTCTGTTCATCCTCCAAACTACTGATGCTGAATGATGCGTAGATGCTTTGAGCAGATGAGGTAGTGACTGGGAGTCCTGAAAGACCTTTACATCTGAATCCAGGGAGTTTCCTGTCTGACAGAGGAAGTAGGGATATGTATACAATGTTGCAAGTCTCCCTGCAGTACTGATTTTGACCTGCAATCTCTAGAGGCAGCTTTTTTTTTTTTTTTTTTTTTTTTTTTTTTTTTTTTCTTTTACATTGTTTCTGTTTTTCTATATTGTATCTCTTGTACATTGTTGCACAGTCTTCCTTCACAGCCCCACACTATGGGCAATTCTGCAAGTGCTTTGAATACAGCTCATTGTTGCATAATATCTAAATTCAAAGGGTTCCTCTACCTTTAACTACATGGAACCAGTTACGGGAGTCAAAGCTGTTTGTTTTGATTCTCTTCAGTTTGAATGTCTTACCAGTTCCATTTGGCACTCAAAGGGTTAACCTCTTGGTTGTTAGAGACGTCTCAAACAGTTTTAACAGCAATGTTGTGCAGACCAATAGCATCCAGGAGCTTTAACCCTTTTGAATGCCATTGGGGTGCGCAACATGTACAGGGGGTGGAAGAATCTAAGGCTCCTAAATAGTTCCTGTATCTGAGTCATGCTTTATGTATGCCAGTTTACATGCACCCTTTATTGCCTCCTGAAATAATTTTGTCTGGCTCTGTAAGGTTTCTGTATTTTTATTCACTTCTGCCTTAATAGCACTAAAGATCTAGCAAGTTCTGTTTGGGTGAACACATTTCCTTCACCCTCCTCACTTCCTAGTCTAGAGTCTGTGCTATATTTTGTAAGACACAGCAGGAAGTGGCAAGTACCAGGTAAATGGCTTCCCCCAGCCTGCAGTAAAATGGGCCATGCAATATCCTGTCTCTACAGTTCTGTCACATCTGGGGGTGTTAACATTTTCTTTCATGGAAGAGCAATCGTATTTGTCCTCTATGGTGAACTTGTTTGCTACTGTTTTTTGCTTTCTGCATAAGGCCAGTGGTGACTGGAAAATTGTGTATGTTTTGTTTTTATAATCTGATTCAGGAATATGTAACCTGTGGTCCTCAAGATGTTGGACTACAGCTTCCATCATTCACCCTTTCTCTTGCTGGGAATGACTGGCTGCAGTTGTTGCTAGACTACATCTGTTACTGCGGGCTGCCTACCCTTTCTCTAACTGGATACAGGCATGATTACTATTGAAGCAAGGGTTGTAGTTTTACTGGGAATTTCCTGAAATTGGAATTTCTTCTTCGTTGCTCATAACTCTTTAAGGCATTATAAAATGTTTATTTAGCAGCAGATCTAATTCAGTATTTTTTTTTAACTTTTTCTTTATTGTAGTCACCCTGTGCTTTTTGATAGATGGATAAACCTTCATACATGTTTAACATTGCAGTTGTTCATTTCTATGATTTAGTCTTTTTATATCTTGGATAGACAAAAAATACTGAACTCTGAAGTCAATGAGAGTTGATAGGAATTCGGTCAGTTGTCCATAGGTTTCGGTTGCTAGATTAAAACTAATTTCCCTTGACATTTCTGTACTTCTATCCCTTTGAATGCATGTGTTGGATACTTCTGGCACACAAAGGGTTAAGCTACATAGAATTCCTGAGTGTGCACTGACCTAAGGGTTTGCTTGATCTAAATATAATTCCTGATAAAACACCCCAAACCATTTGCACGGTACCACCATTCTGGGTTTGCTCTGTAGGACAAATGGACACCTATTTTGAGGGTCATACTCATTAGAACTGAACATATAAACCTATATCTCTTTGTAAATGGGAACTGAGACCTGGTAATCATAACCCCACCCCCCTCTACCTGACCAGAAAATCCTAATGACCCCTGTGATTTATGTCTTTGAGACTTGGTTAAAGTGAACTTTTTCAATCACTTCTTGATGTCATGTCCGTGGAGGCAGACATAAGTTGCTGGCAGTTTTATGAAGCTGAACCAGACCTAGTAGAGGAGCCGATGTAATTTTGGTTTTAAAGGGGATCTTAATGATTAATATAAGGAAACATAAAGTCAATATTCCCCCCCCCCCCCCCAAGGCTTTATCCTGATACGTAAAGGGTACTGCAACTCACACTTGCCTTTTTTCGGTACAGTCAATGGTCTGAAATATTATAAAGTACCTGTTGTGCTACAGCATTCTATGGACTTTTCACCCTTTAAGTGCTAGAGGGGTATGCAATGCATGCCCTGCAATGCATTGTGTAGCCCTCTGGTGCTCAAAGGGTTAAGGCCAGCTAACCAGAGCTGCCCAAAGACTGCTGTAGCAACCCCACCACCATAAAATGTCAAGCCATAGAGGTACTTCCCCCCCCCCCCCTCCCAAAATGCAAGTTTGAGTTGCAATAACTTTTGAATAAAACATTTCTCTGCAGTGGGAAAGCCATTGTTTTTACTTGGCAGGATAAATTCTTCAATATATAAAACATTTCTCAATATTCATCATTACTATCTGTTTTAAGGATAATTGGGGTGTAATTTGCATTGAAAAGTGATGTGTTTCACACCACAGTGGCCCTTGTAGCGTTAACTAGGCTTATACATTCTGCTTCAGTTTTGAAAAGCTGCCAGCAGCTATCGTGTCGTCCTCCATGGACGGGGAAAAAATTTAATAGCGGCCATTAGGATTTTGTGGCTGTGGTAAGAAAAGTGGGGGTGTATAAGCAGCCTAACTTTACATATTCTGGAAGTGCTAATGTAATGTCAGAAAGTATGTTGACTCTCGTAGCCCTGTGATTGCCAGAGAAGTATCTAATGCAATGCATATTAGATACCTCTCTGGCACTCAAAGGATTAAAGAGACCACTCTAGCATTCAGATTGTTTAATCTGGTCACTGTGGTGTTGGTTTGCATTTTTGAATAAATAAATATAATACACGCTGATGTAGTAAACAGAACTGCAGCAGGTGGGACAAAGAAATCTTCAAATTTCTCATTGAATTAAATTTTTTTTTTTTTTTTTTGCCCCTTGAGTGTGAGAGATCTACAGCACATCCCTGACTCCTGGGTATTAAATGCACTTTATCCACAGTGCTTTTAAGACTTCTATGACTGTATGCCCCATAGACAAGGGAACAGATTGATTCAGGGCTATCTTTAACCCTTTAAGGACCAGAAGGATGTGCAAAGCATTGCTTTGCAATATGCTGCTCACACTACTGTGGTCCATAGTGCTAACCCTTTGTGTGGCAGAATGGTGTGCATTGCATTATGGTTAACAGATGTTTTCATGGAGGGGGAACAATTGCAGAAATGGCCATTTGTGTTGACACCACAGAAAATGGAGATAACTAAACGGTCATTGTACAAATACTTGTGTTATGCTACAAAATAAATGTGTATAAATATCTTCAAACTCTCCCCTATGCTCCTATGAAGAACCCTTTGGGTTTTGTTTGCTCTGAACATGTGCATTTGTTTTGGAGCAAACTCTGCCTCCCATGGAATTATGGGCTGTATGCAGAAAATACAAGAAAGCCATTCTGGCACAAGCCAACTGCGCCATAATCTTCAGATTAATCTCCTCGATGTAAATGTGGCTTTAAAAAGCAAAAACACAAAGCTAGAGAGGAGTCTAAAAGATTGTGATGTAATGCATGTTAGACCGCTAGAATTCAAGTGGTATAAAAGCCTCATTGAAACTGATAGGCATTTGTATTCCCTGTTGTGCAGTTGGTCTGCTGCCCCAGAATTGTTGATATATGTGCATTTACCCCTTGCTACCTTCATCAAACTAAAGAGCAATACTGGAGCACACCAAATACACCTCAGCAGAAAGGTGGGGGATGAAAATTCTGCAGATATTCCGTTGAATGCAAGAGAGGTGGCCAAGACATTCCTGTAGTGCCAGGGCGGACTCCTAAAATTGTACTTCTAAATTTTGGGGTCACTTTTCATGTATTATGTACATGAAACCCTAAAACTCCTACTCAGTGTTTCCTAACCCATGCCCTCAGGTCCCACTCAGGCCAGGATTTAAAGATTTCCTTTTACAACATGTAGTTAACCCTTTGAGTGCCAGATGGGAATGCAACACTTTGCTTTCCAATGAGTTGCATACCCCTCTTGCACTCAAAGGGTTAATTAGTGGCTAAGTGACTTTGATTAACTTGCACATGATCTTCAAAAGGAAGGCATAAAATCCTGGCCTGTTAGTGGGCCCTGAGGGCCATGGGTTGGGAACCACTGTACCCAATTGATGGTCAAAAAAATAAACAAAAACAAACATCGCTTTGCTTTACCCCTCTGGTACAGAAAGGGTTAATTGTGTTTTTGTCTTCTACTGCATATAGTGTACATTACCCCATTAGTTGTCTGGCACTGTATGCAAATAAGCATATTTCTTCATTCTAAATACTAGATTGTATTTTCTTAATATAAGCAACCCCTGTAACCCCCTTTTTTTTGCTGGACACCTAGTACCCAGTGGTAGAATATAGGTTAAAATATTCTAAAGTGTGTTTTCAGATAGTATTTTTGTCATTTAAGTGGGGAGACTGTAGACTGTGGTTTTCAGGAAAATCTGTTTTATATTTATATAAAGCTAATCAAATCCATATTCATTTGCTTTAAACTAATAAATCTAGAGACTTGTGCCCTCTGGAGCCTTGCACATGTTGGTTTTCAGTAGCGAAGTTCCCTGTTAGTATTCATAGCAGTTGGAGGTGATGGCATCCTTCCAAGTGGAGTAATGTCAGAATGGCTCAGTCCTTGGGTCAATGCATGTCATTGTTATATGTATTTATTGAACAGTTTAAAACTCCCCTTTCTCCTTCAAATACTGGTGTTGTGTAAGTGTTTTAGTTAAGACAAAAAAAAAATCCCCAGGTTAAACTGTTGGTTCATCTCTGGTAAGTTCTACAACAACTCTATTCTTTTTACGTTTTTGGCCTCGGGGTCTTATCTCTGCTCAGTGTGTGTGTGTGTGTGTGTGTGTGTGTGTGTGTGTGTGTGTGTGTGTGTGCGCGCGCACGCACAGTATACATGGCTCCTAACCATGCTGTCTGACTCCAGAGTGTGTATATTTTTTTCCACCCCAGGCATATGCAGACATACTATCAACTCCTACCTAATACATCTGTCCTATTAGTAATTCCCTTCCTGACTGAGAGGGGAGAGAAAATGACAGAGGGTTGTGTCTGGCTCTTAATATTCTGATCTTACTTCAATTTTTCTTCTGCTGTACTTATAATCTATCAAATCTGGTAGAATTACACAATTCATCACAAAGCATAATACTGATACTTGGTATCATTCTTCCGCTGCAGAGAAATCCAGAAGGGAACCCTGTTGCTGTGATGTAGAGACAAACTGATCCATTAAATCATGCTGCTCACCGTATTTTGGTCACCTTTTGTATGATGGACATCATATTGCTTTATAATGTGTCGAGATTGACACGTCAGGGAGAGTAATTTATTGAAAAATTATGCACAATCTTTCACTTGCTCCAAAAAAAAAAAAAAAGTGCCTTGCTGCAAAGTTGCTGTTATAATAATACTTTTTTTTTCCCTAGCACTTTTATATATAAATATGCAGCTGTCCCAAGTTGCTCTATGTTTTCCAATGATCATCCTTGGACCCGTGCTGGTTGCTAGTGCTGACATTGCATTCTTAATGTCACCCTTGCTTCCTTGGACATTAATAGTGCATCATGTACACTTGGGAAGATATGAAGCCAGCCAGTCCCCGGCTTAATAATATCGGACACCAACATTTTAGTATTCCACAGTAAGTACTGCCTTCCATAGAAAGCCAGCTGGGGTAAGAGAAGTGATGGCAGAACGGGCTATGTCTGTCCTTCCCTTCTGTTAGAGATGTAGTGTGCATGCACTGCCACCTCCTCACTTCCTGCTATTGTCCCCTGGACACCATTATACCAAGCGAAGCAGTGAATAAAGTCAAAGAATTAGGAAAATAGGAGATTCGACGGAAAAAAAAACAAAAAAAAAAAAACCCAAAGAAGCTTGCTTAGGTGTTCACTTTCTCTGCATCAGTGATGGTGAGAGGAGAATGTGATGCAAGACCTTTACTATTACTTGTTAATTCACTGGGAACATATGTAGCATTCAGGGAGTTAAAAGCCCAATTTAAATGAATAGGATTTTTGGAACTATTTTACATATTGTCCAGTTGGTTAGCCCAAGAATTGCCTCCCTTTACTTTTGTTCACATAGCCCGGGGCTAGACAGTCTTTTGAACGCCAAAAGATTTGTAGTCCCCAACAGCTGGGGTGTAATGCACTTAACGGGTGGTAAACTGGAGAGGACTTCTTTTCCAGTGATGTCACTTCTCCAGTGCCTATGTTATTCTATGAAGCCTATGCACTAAGATTTCTCATACAGGAGAGATCATAGTGCATGGGCTTCATAGAATTGATACTGCTGGAGTAGTTCTCTTCACTGTATCACCTGTTTCATACCTTGGTACATATATGTCCTGAAGTGATTAAGGCTGCCTTTGTCTGTTATGTCCCTTTAGTCTCAAATTATCTGCCTTGTCCTTAGGCACTCAGAGTTAAAGGGGTAGTAATACTTCGTTTTATCTTTATTTTTTCACTGTCGTCCAATACAGGTCACTGGTACCATGGGATGTGTAGTCCCCTTTAATAGGCAGGAACAATTATGCAAATAATTTGCAAGGGGCGGAGCCTCCCCTCTTACTTAAGCCACCTTCTGGCCAGAGCCACCCATATTGATTTGTTCCTGGTGTGCTTGCACACCAGGCAGAGAACAGCTATGCTTCTTAGAGTTTTATTATTTTTTTATTCAAATATGGAATACCACCATTAGGAGGGTGACCATGGCTGTGAATTGCCCTCTTCAAAGTGGCTGGTGCAGCTTCCAGGGATTTCTGTGGACCTATACCTGAAGAGGGGACAGCTTGTGTTAAGCAGCTCCCCTGTTGGGGAAATTACCTCTGGTTCTTTCCCTCCCTATCATGGTCACCTGAAGACAGAAGTCTGCGAGAAAGGTGAGTCACCCATTGAGTGCTGAAGGTCCACTTGTCCCCACAGTGTCCCTTTGATGGGCTTGTATTTGGGAGTTTTAATACACTCCAGCACTCATAGGGTGTTTTTATTGCATTATCACTATTTATGCAATTTCTGTGTTATTCTCTGAGTTTTGGAGCATTGGGTATTCATTTATTTATGTTTCTCATGTATTTCATGCTTGTTTGGGCACTTTTTAATGTTTTACTAAACTTTATTGAAAATGGTGTTCCGCGCCTTTAAGCGCGGCTTTTTCCCGCTCAGCAGCAGAGCTCCATTACTCTCTATGGGAATTCACAGTTTGGGACATATCTCTGAAACCGCTTGTCACAGCAACTTCAGAGTGGGCTCATTTTAATGCTAGGCTCCCGCTCTATCATCCGGTTGGTGTTTTATTAATGTAGGGGGTTCAGGGGGGCTTCGGGCACTGTTTGGGGTACTTGCATAGGGAAAACTACATTTCCCATGAGCGCTTAGTTCGCGCTCGTTTCTGATTGGCTGTCATGACGGCCGCCATTTTGTGGTACTTTTCCAAGGCGAGTACACTACGCAGGGACCGAGCCTTCTCTCTCCTCACCAGATTAACCCTTCGCTGGCCAGATAAGTCCGTTTTTAGACCTTTTCTGGGGTGAAACTTTAATCTTTAACACTTTTCTGGGTGATAGTGTTTTTTGTGGGGTATATTGACGCGGTGAGCATGTCTACTTCACTGGAGCTAGGGGCTAGACCCAAGACTAAGGAGGCTGGGGGGTCTTCTACCCCCATGGCGTTTTGCTCCTCTTGCCACATTGGGCTGGATTGCGATAATGTGGGGGATCTATGCCCTAATTGTACTGATAAAGATAGCAACCCTGGGCTTCCCAGCCACGCTATTGAGCCATCTTGGGTGAGGGAGTTTAAAGCTGCCACTAGGGATCTCAGATCCACGCTTCAACTCTTTCCCTCTCAGGTACAGGGGGCTCTCCAGGTCTGGCAGACCCCCTCTACTATCAGGACCTCCCTGCCTAAGCCACAGGGAGCTCCTGATATCACTGATTCTTCTGAAGAAGAACTTTTACAGGATTCTGATGCTGAGGAACGTACTGTTATTGAATCTAACAGGTCCATTGGGGACCCCTATGAGTGTGACCCTGAAGTTTCGGCTGAGGGTCTGATCAGAGCGGTTCTGAATACGCTCAACCTTCCTCTGACTCAGGAATCCACTTATGATCCTACTGATGTTTTTCAGAAAAAGCCATCTAAACCTGTTGTTTGTTTTCCAACTAACCCTACTCTTGCCCGTCTGGTTTCTGAGGCATGGAAGAATCCTGATAGATCTTCCTCTGTCTCCAAAAAGTTTGCCAAACTTTACCCTTTTCCCGAAGCGGAGCTGGCAAAATGGGTTCATCCTCCCAAGGTGGATGCTCCTGTGTCTAGACTATCCAAATCTACTGCTTTGGCTGTCTCGGATGCCTCTGCCTTGCAGGACTGGACGGATAAGAAATTAGAGCTCTCTCTTAAATCTATTTTTGCCTCTATTGGCACTGCCATGCGCCCCACCTTTGCTGTGGCATGGGTTAATAGGGCTATTGCAGCCTGGACTGAACGACTGACTGAAGCGGTTCGCCAGGATGCGCCTGTATCTGAACAGTTGCAGCTTCTTGCTAATATCACTGAAGCTCAGAACTATGTTGCTGATGCTGCTTTTGATGCTGTGCGCATGATGGCGAGGGCCTCCACTTCTTCTGTGGTGGCTAGACGCGCTCTTTGGCTGAAAATTTGGTCTGCTGATACAGCCTCTAAGAAAGCTTTGCTTTCCTTGCCCTTTCAGGGGAATTTGCTCTTTGGCTCTGAGCTCAAAGAAATGATCAGTGAGGCTACTGGCGGTAAAAGTACTCTTCTACCCTCAGTCTTTAAGAAAAAGTTTCCAGCCAAACGCAATCGGTCCTTTCGTTCCTTTCAGACTGAGACACGCTCCTCGGCCCAAACGGGTCCTCCCACTACGCGCTCCTCCTCCAAGCCCAAACAGTCCTGGAGGCCCAAAGTTGCCTCCAAGGCCAAGACCTCCAAGACTGCTTCGGCATGACTCGCCGAACCCGGGTCCGCATCCGGCTGTAGGCGGTCGTCTCCGCATCTTTCGCCGGTCTTGGAAGGAGTCAGTGGCGGACCCATGGGTTCTTCAGGTGGTGTCAGAGGGATACAGGATCCCTTTCTCTTCCCTTCCTCCTTTTCGGTTCCATTTTACTCGTCCTTCTCAGGAACCCTCAAAAAGGCGTCTGTTCGACGACGCTATTCAGGATCTCTTGGACAAAGAGGTCCTGGAGGCGGTTCCGCAGGGGGACACAGGTTCAGGATTTTATTCCAACCTGTTTGTGGTAGCCAAAAAGGACGGAGGAGCCCGTCCCATCTTGGATCTCAAAGATCTCAATGCCTATGTGGTGACTTCCCACTTCCGCCAGGAGTCCCTGCGCTCTGTGATTGCAGCAATGTCTCCAGGGGAGTTTCTTGCCTCCCTGGACCTTCAGGATGCTTATCTTCACATCCCTATTCATCCAGAGAGCAGGAAGTATCTCAGGATTGCCTGCCACAGGGGACACTTTCAATTTACAGCGCTCCCCTTTGGACTGACTACAGCTCCTCAAGTCTTCCAGCGGGTGCTGGGCTCCTTGATAGCGGTGCTCCATCAGGATGGGATCAGAGTGACACCCTACATGGACGATCTCCTACTGAAGGCCTCCTCAGCGGAGCTTCTCCACCAGCAGTTGCAGAGGTGCATGCACACCCTGAACCGTCACGGATGGATCCTGAATCTGGACAAGTCGGACTTGATCCCTTCTCAGAGGCTTCTGTTCCTGGGTCTCCTGTTCGACACTCGCCAATGCATGGTGTTTCTTCCAGAGGACGTGGCTCACCAGATAGCCGTCAGAGTGGCTGGGATTCTGGACATGGACGAAATTCCAGTTCCGAAGTTGTCGTCCTTAGTGGGGAAGTTCATTTCCACGATCGAAGCAGTACCATTTGCCATGGCCCACTCCAGGGATCTTCAGAGATTTGTGATCCAGACGTGCAGGAATCATCCAGATCATCAACATCTGTCTGTTTCTCTTCCTCCTCATGTCGAGTCGAGTCTGCACTGGTGGTTAGATCTCTCTCATCTCTTGAAAGGGAAATCCTTTCTAGTTCCTCATTGGACCACAGTCACAACGGATGCCAGCCTTCGGGGCTGGGGTGCAGTCTGGGGTCGCTTCAGTGCTCAGGGGAAATGGGGTCTGGAGGAATCCATGCTCTCCATCAATGTTCTGGAACTTCGAGCTGTCCGGCTGGCCCTGAGGCACTGGGAGTCTCAATTGACCGGTCTTCCAGTCAGAGTAGAGTCCGACAACGCCACGGCGGTGGCTTACATCAACAGACAAGGCGGCACAAGAAGCGGTTCCGCCTGGTGGGAAGTCAAGGATATTTTGTCTTGGGCAGAAGATCACGTGCCTGTCATCTCTGCAGTTCATATTCCAGGCGTGGACAACGTCATGGCAGACTTCCTCAGTCGTCACACCGTCGACAGCGGAGAATGGGCTCTTCACCCAGAGGTGTTTCACATGCTCACTCAACGGTGGGGGATGCCAGTGGTGGATCTGATGGCTACCAGACACAACAGGAAGGTTCCGGTGTTTTGCTCCCGTCTGAGGGACTCCCTTGCTCTAGCGGTGGATGCCTTGTCGATCCCTTGGGACTTCTCCCTGGCTTACATCTTCCCCCCTCTTCCTCTGTTGATCAGAGTTATTCAGAAGTTGAAGAGAGAACGTTGTCCTGTCATCCTGATTGCTCCAAACTGGCCTCGCCAGTCCTGGTTTCCGGAATTGATGGCCATGTCAGTGAAGGATCCAATCCCACTTCCAGCCCGTCCGGACCTGCTTCTTCAGGGGTATCTGTGGAAAGAGGATGTTCACTCTCTCCGTTTGATGGCATGGCGGTTGAATCCTCGATTCTAGCTAAGAAAGGCTTTTCTCCTTCTGTGGTGTCGACGATGCTCAGTGCTCGTAAGCCTGTGTCTTCCAAGATCTATCATCGCATTTGGTCAACTTTCGTGACATGGTGCTCTGTCAAGCAGTTGTCTCTTGACTTCCATCTTCCCACTGTCCTGGCCTTCTTGCAGGACGGTGTGGACAAGGGGCTCAGTCTGAGTTCCCTCAAAGTTCAGACCTCTGCCTTGTCTGTGTTTTTCCAGGAACGGATTGCCATCCTTCCTGATGTGAAAGTCTTCTTCCAAGGTGTGACTCATGTTCGACCTGCCTTCAAGAGTCCTGCCCCCCAGTGGGATCTCAATTTGGTGCTGGGAGTTCTTCAGCGACCACCGTTTGAATCCTTGGCTTCCATTCCATTACGTCTTGTGACTTGGAAGATGGCCTTCCTTTTGGCTATTGTGTCAGTACGCCGGGTGGCAGAGTTACAGGCTTTGTCTTGTAAACCTCCTTACCTGGTGTTCCACAGGGATAAGGCTGTGCTTCGCACTACCAAGGAATTCTTACCCAAGGTTGTGTCTGAGTTTCACATCAATCAGGAGATTGTGGTTCCCTCTTTCTGCCCTAATCCTTCATCTGACAAGGAAAGAGATCTCCATTTGTTGGATGTGGTGCGTTGCCTCAAGTTTTATGTTCACCGCACCGAATCTATCAGGAAGTCTGACGCTCTATTCGTCATTCCTGAGGGGCCTAGGGCAGGAAGACCGGCTTCCAAAGTTACCATTGCCTCTTGGATTAAGGCTACCATCCGTGAAGCCTATAAGTTGAGGAATAAGCATGTTCCCTTCAGGGTGACTGCCCATTCCACTAGATCTATTGGGGCCTCCTGGGCCTACAAGAATCAAGCTTCTGCTGATCAACTGTGCAGAGCGGCCACTTGGTCCTCTGTGCACACTTTTTCTAAGCACTACCGAGTTGATGTACTGGCATCGGCTGATGCCAGCTTTGGAAGGAAGGTCCTGGAGGCAGTCTTGCCTGTGTAGGTCTTCCGCTCTGTGATCCTTAGTGCTTCCTTACTGTTGAGCCCGGTTGGCTCGTGTTCCGTGTGCTGTGTTAAGTTCAGGGATTGTTCCCTTGCTTGGTGTCCGTTGACACTTACAGTTTGGGCTATGTTATCAATTGGTTAACAGTTCTAGTGACTTGGGCCTTGCGCCTGGTCCTTGCCTTACTTCCCGCCTCTGGATCAGCTCAATGTTTGTACATCCCATGGTACCAGTGACCTGTATTGGACGACAGTGAAAATAGGATTTTAGTCTTACCTGTTAAATCCTTTTCACTTAGTCCATACAGGTCACTGGTCTCCCACCCTGTCAAGGGACCAGTCTTGGCTCTCCTGTGGCATTCAGTGGGAGACTGTTCGGGCATGCTCACAGGAGTCTTTCTTTTTGCTTACCTGGGGTCAGTTTAGGGTCTCAAATCAATATGGGTGGCTCTGGCCAGAAGGTGGCTTAAGTAAGAGGGGAGGCTCCGCCCCTTGCAAATTATTTGCATAATTGTTCCTGCCTATTAAAGGGGACTACACATCCCATGGTACCAGTGACCTGTATGGACTAAGTGAAAAGGATTTAACAGGTAAGACTAAAATCCTATTATTTTGTAGGCATTTAAAAAAACATGAAGGTTTGGGAGATATTCACAAGCAAAGTCCCCCCCCCCCCTGCCCCTTTTACCTAGTGTAAGCCATCTCTTCTCAGGTGTGGAATGCAGTCCATAGATCAGACGGATAACCTCAGGGGACAATCTTCTTCCTATCAGAACAATGAAAGCCCTGCCCCACTTGACAAGCTTTTCAGCTTTTTCCCTCATCTTAATTGAAGATTGTCCCTCTCTGCAATCTACCTGGGCACCTCCCTTCTGCACTGGCTGAGCAGTGTTACATCAGTAAAAGGGGTGGGAGGGGGACACTTTGTCATTGAATTACTCTTGAACTACAACTCTGACAGAAATGAAATAACACTCTCCAAAGTACAAATACTATAATGATTAATTAGAGCTGCTTTTATTATGAAACATTACTATCCCTTTAAAGGAGCCCTGGATCTTTAATGAGCAGTGAGGTCCCAGGGACTTTAATGATGCGTATAGCACCACAGTATTGTCTAGTGGCCTTTATTGAAATTGAAGTGTAATTGGAATTTGTCCGTGTTATTTACCAAGTCCTGCAGAATATTATGGCCTATTTTCTTTATTCTCCTAGTCTGTCATAAAGTGGTATTAATACAATCCTTTTGGTTATTTAATGAGAGGTATGGTATTACTGATTCTTTGTCCTTGAGGCTTTTTTTGCATGTTTGTGTACTAAATGTATTATAAAGTCAATTAAGTAATCATATCTAGCTTTCACATATTGACAGTTTAGCTGAAAGCAGTGGGAGAGTTTGCCTCTCAGTAATTGTCTGGAAATAATAATAAAATAATTATATGAATTCTGTCTCGCGTCAAAACGTTGGATTGTAATTCAGATATTTAGGCATGGTGTAGAAATCTCAAACATTTTCTGTTTATTGTGGATTTCTGATAAAATATGAATATTGCACTAATGTCAGTATGAGTAAACAAAAGTAGAACAAACTGTCATAGGCGAAAAAATAAGTCCCCAAATCCTAATTTTTATTTATTTTACCCCTTGAATGCTTAAAATACAAAAAAAGTGCTTCAGGTAACCTATTTTGTACAGGGGGGGTTCCCTTGAGATATACGGTCATCTTTGACTCCCCCTATATAAGTAGCCTATGCCATTTATGGTGCCTTTTAATTCAGCCATATATCTCTTAGTATCACACTGACAAGGAGCACTGCATGCAAATGGCTTATTCCTTTCATTAACCTCGGTCTTGGGGAAGGAAGGTTGGGTGGCATCTCTGAAGTAATAGCAAGGGGAGGAGTCAGGCTCGCTGCTTGACCATCTTGATGCCTGATTTTAGCTGCCCTTTATTTTAGGGGGCCCATTGTGAACTTGGTCTGTACTCTGAATGGGTCGTGCATGATATTCTAGTATAAAAGATTATCCCTCTCTTCGATATTTGGATAACTGGGCTCCATTATAATTGAACTTGGAGGGGTAAAAAAATCATTGGGGCCATATGAAAAATGGCAAAAGTAGAGCAATTCTGGAGCAATCCATCTGCCCCATAAGAAATGCAAATTGCCATTACTCTAAATGCAAAGAGCATTGAAGTGGAAAGCTAGGTAACATTCAAGGCCCATTTATATAGATGAGAATTCCCCCCCCCCCCCCATGGGACAGTTTGCCACAGAACTGCTTTTGATTATGGGGCAAACAAAAATATCCAAACTTCCAATATAGTTAGATATAGGAACCCTTTATTTTGACTTTACATAGTCTGAAAGTATATAATATGTTCAGCCAGATGGCCTGTACTTTTATTTCTTGTTATGTCTTGAATTATATTTGCACACTTTTATGTCCTTGACAATGAGCTACCTGTATCTGTTTGCAGGGATCTGTGTAGGTTGGAGACTATGAAAGCGGGATAGTGATACAATGTAAAACGCACGCGCACACACACAATCTCACACGCGCTCGCTCTCGCTCGCTCTCTCTCTCTCTCTCCGCGCTCGC